>JAOXYI010712632.1:0-14296 GCA_028566495.1 Lithophaga antillarum
CATGATTTTATGGCAGTTTGTGTTGCCCTCTTTTCAGTTGTCATTGCATTCTACAGACGTTTTATCCTAAGAATCGTATCAAAACTGCCACGTTTGTTTTGTTTACATTTTCATGATTTTTCGCGTTTAATATATAGAAAAACAAGTACGGAAAAACACTGCGAAAACGGAGCACGACGATTCGAACACTTGATTTGATATAAATATCAACTCGAAAATTACATCTTTGGTTGTCAAAACAGGCGGGGGTTCGTACGGGCATGAAACGGGGGACTATTTTATGCCATACATGGAAGAGGGTTTTGTATTTTGTATTTTCTAGAGGACATGCAGTGTATATTTTTTCTTTTCCACGCCGGATTATTTTATAGTTAATTAAACATGACCCTTGAAGCTATGACCCTTTCCACTAATACTCACCAAACATGCCAAAAGTACTGAAGAACCCAGAGAGAGGGTTCAGGGGGTCACGTTTCCGGATGTTTTTTTTAAGTGATACATAAAACACGCAAACTTGAGCAAAATTACTTCTTGAAACCCTGCTTTTTCACAATTACTGTCTGGAATTCCCTTTTCTCAAAATTCTGCACCCACCCGTCGCAGAAATGTTAGATAACCGGAGGTTTCAATAATAATCAGGGATCAATCCAGGTAGCAAAAATAAAATAAATAAAAAAAAGGGAAAGAAAGAAATTAAAAAAAAAAATAAATAAAAAGACTTTTACCCCAATGTTACATTGTAATAAAAATGTTTGAGAATTTAACAGTGTAACAGAACACGTAGAAAAACAGTTAACTTTAGAATGAAAACCTAAGAACAATTTAACGTGGACTTCGGTCTGGTTCACTAAAAGCAAACCAACATCTAAGTTCGCTCTGTGGATGACTTGAATGCTGGTCTGGTTTTCAGTTAACTTATCGATAAGTTTTCTTTTAGCAGACCAGACCTAGATCCAACTCTGCTTTCCAAGTTAACCTTGAAACCTATCCTGGTCTGCTTTGACCAATCCAGAAAGCAGACCGAAGTTAACTTTAAGCAGTCCAAGTGTCTGGTTATCAAGTTAACTTGGGTGTAAGGTTAGATCTGCACCCATCTGTAACGGCTGGAATCAGTCATTTACGAAAAGAATCGAAAGATATAGTTGTCAGAATAGTATAATTTATAAACATATGCCTCAAAATTTGGTGTACATCATGCCCTGATTGTCAACTATCTAGTTCACAAATATGACAAGTATTTCTCAAACAGTCTGAATGAAAGATGTTAATGTCTTACAAGCACTGACTGAAAGACCGATAGAACCATGGGAACTGGATGAGACCTAAAATTAACCATACTCCACACAGAGGTCTATTGCAAGATGTCCAATGATGGAAACCACATTAGTGACTAGATTGGATCTAATAAAGAATTCTAAACTAGAGTTCAGGCTCACTTGAAGACGAGATCATTAGAATGTTAGATTTTTTGATCGATAACATATTTGTCCAGACTAGTGTTTGAACAGACAATCGGAATCCCAATGGGCACTAATTGTGCTCCTCTCCTTGCTGATTTGTTTCTACACTCATATGAGGCAGGCTTCATTCATGGGCTACTCCAGAAAAAAGACAGATAATTAGCTCAAACTTTTAATTTCAGCTTCTGTTATATAGACGAGGTCCTTTTACTAAACAATTCTCGATTCTGCGATTATCTGCATCTCATCTATCCCAATGAGCTGAAATAAAGGACACTACAGACACACCGATGTCTGCCTCTTACCTTCACCTTCACATTGAAATCGAGTACGGAGGAAGATTAACTACGAAACTCTATGACAAATGTGATGACTTCCCCTTTCCAATAGCCAATTTCCCATTCATCAGCAGCAATATGGAGTTCATATTATACAACTCATACGCTATTCTAGAGCCTGTTGCCAATATAGTGATTTTCTGGACAGAACTCAGCTGCTGACTCAAAAATTGCTCAAGCAGGGTTACGTTGCTCCTAGGCTGAAGTCATCTCTTCAAAAACTCTCCGCTCGGCACCATGAACTAGTTGACGGTTACGGAATATGTTTTTCCCAAATGAAGACAGATCTTTTCCCTTTGCCGTACTTTTGTTCTTTCCTCTTACCGAATATAACTTTTTACCAGACTTGACATCAGCAACACGGTGGGTGTCTAATTAGAAGCAAGAACTGTTTACACTTCCGGAGCACCTAGGTTCACTCTCGGTTTTTAGAGGGGTTCGTGTTGCTCATCTCCTTTTTTAGTTTTCTGTTTTGTTTTCTGTTGCATGTTCGTGTGTTGTTTGTTTGTTCTCGTCTTCCTCGTGTCCGGTGTTGCCTGTGTCCTCGGATTGTTCCACCTTGAATGTTCCTTCCGTTTTCTTCCGCCTTTCTATATGTATAAAGATCAAGAATACGAAAAAGATCAAATTGAAAAAAGGTAATCAGGTGTGTTTGTGACACGTGGCGAGTTGATTATTTACCTGGTGGACATGGAGTTCTTTCTTTGAGGACCATTATATAAAGACTTTTTTTTTGTCTCTTTCGGGGAATGTTTCAGTAAATGCTGCTTAAATTAGGCCAGTTTTGACCTTGTTTTGTTCATTATATTATTGTTTAACTTCGCTGGATTATTTCACTTTGGAAAGTTATGGTAAGTTGTGTTTGGTCTTTTAACTACTTGTAACAGGCTTATTTTCTTCCTTATTTTCGCTTTGCTGGCTAGCCAAAGTTTTGTATTATATTTGATGAGACTAGCTTGTCGTTATTAGACACATTATCTAATTTATTGACATCAGTTTTGTCATTTTTGGTTTTTGTGTTCTTGTCGTCTTAGTGTCGGCATATTACTTACCCATTTTGTCCTATTAAAGACATTTTCGTGTGCTACTTGATTTAAATGTTCAAGGAACTCATTGTCTGTTTGTTCATTTTGTAAATATTTTTAGATTTTAAAACTGTGTTTATCTTTTAAATATTTGAGAAAGTTGTTTGAGCGTCGAGTTTTTTCCTCTTTAAACCTATTAAGTTTTATTCTGTTATAAGATAAGAATTTTTTTTATTTGTTAGATCAGAACACACTGCAACATATGACTTTATGATTTTTATTTGTTAGTAGTCTTGAAATCTTTTATTTTAACGTGTCGTTGGAAGTACAATGTAAGCTAATGTTACAAAACGGTATGAGTATATTACTTTACTGAAACTAGCACTAATATCTTTCATACGAACACAAAAATTTTCTCGTACATTGTACTCCATACAATACACGATTAAGTAGTTACAAAGATTACATGTATTGAGAACTGCATATGGTTTAGCTAGACAATGGTATTCCGTATAATTTTACTTACATGTAATAATGTGCATATTATTTATATTTATTTTTTTACATTTATTTGAACACAGTGATGTAAATGTACTGTCACAATGAGATAGATTTGGCTACTGTTGGAACTCACTGATATCCAGTTTAAAATTGATCATCATTCAAGAGGTCATTTGAGCAGAATTAGTATAAAAACAGAACTGGAGGAAAAGTCGGATCTAACAATTGGTCAGAAAATTTATTTTTAGTTGAGCGATGTAGTATAAAAATAATTATTTCTGCCAAATTGAAATAATGGTGCTCTATGATAAAATATAGATATATGTTATCAATGTTGGCAGACCACTAATAAACAGTGATATTTATTTTCAAATTCAGTAACAAAGATGTATGTATTTTTATTATTATTATTATTTTTTTTTTTTTTGCTTGTTCTTTATTTTTCATATTTAATTGTAAATGATGCAAATATTTTATTTTAGTGAGTCATGTCAAACTGAAATACTGGCATTCCTTGATATTACCTTACAAAGTGGATTTGCTAAAAAATATATGCTATTGCATACAGCTCGTGGTAAGATATTTAGCTTAATGTGGATCATATTCTACATCCCATTTGAACTGAATTTCAAACACTTTGAATATTTCAGATTCTGCCTTTTGCTAAAAATTAGTACTGATTACGTAAAAACCTTGTAAATTTCTTTAGTAAGTTAAATCTTGAAATATTTGGAAAGTTTAGCTATTTTTATACTGCAATATACTATCAATTTCTACTTTTTAATATCTCAGTTTTTCAGGGAGATGATGCTTATTACAGTGACAATAGAATGAACATAGTGATGACCACCTTTCATTGAAATTTACAAGGTGTCCTGTATATCATTGGCATTTACTGGAAAATTGACAATATTAATATCATCGACATTAAAAACTGCAACTTTCTTATCTTAAGTGAAATGAAATCTCAAATAACCCCTATTTTACTGATTTACATATAAGAAGTCTTCACATTATGTTACATGTAGAGAAACAGCTACTTACAATGTAGTGATTGATACATGGGAATCTGTTTCCCCTATTATTTCTATTCAATAACTTTGTTACGACATTAAGTTTCACAAATGTTTTTAAAAAAGTTTTTGAGAATGACACTGTACAATATCAAAGTTTAAACATTAAATATTGTAAATGTTTGGTTTAAAATTTAATGAATATCTGAGTTTAATTAATATTAAAAACTATACTGATCATATGTTTGGCAACAGAATTTCCACTTATTTCAAAGAAATATAACACCATATAAACCTCAGTGGGAAAACCCGATATAAAACTTTCAGGACTTATATTCTTAATCAAGGACTGGATATTTGAATTAAACATGTTTTGCGTCAAAAATATACACGTATATATAAGTTTTCGCCAATCTAATTAGTGATGTCATATTCAAAATTCAAGACCTTCGTTATTTTTCAATCAGTTTTGTTTCTGTAAAGTGGTCTAAAAATTTGTTCCAAACATATTTTTTCTGCCGATTTACATTTTTTTATTTTTTGAAGTATGAATGTTTTATTGTGTATCGAAATCATCTTTTTATTCAACAAAAGTAAATATACTTAACTCAAATGTTACTAATTTAAATTACTCACAAAATAGTCCAAAATAATTATATCATTGCCTGTGTTAATTATTCTTTGAAAAAAAAAATTATATATCTAGTATAATATAAAAATGACAATGAGGTAAAGTTTGTGTTCCTTTTGGTTCTTTGGTAAAACTCCTCTTCTGTCAACCATACAGGTAAAGTCACATCACCTCTGACACCACAAAGAAAGAAAACTATATGTAGTTTAAATGTCGAATTTTTTTAGTATTATCGTTTATTATTATTATTATTATCATTATTATTTAAGAGCTGAAAAGAATAACACTGACTTTGAACAACTAAAAATTTATTTTCTATCTCGTTTTTATACAAATTTAAAAGCGGTGAAAAGCATATTACTAAATATTTCAAATTGATTTTTTGTTCATTTAATCTCGCATTTTCTCTATGTTTCCTGATGTATTTCTTTTTTGTTTTATGTATGTGTTACAGAGATGGATTTCTGCAAACTTCATCTTAAAAGGATAGTTGTCAAAATTTAGATGTGGACATTACTCAACGAAACATATTGAAAAATTAGATGGAAATAAACTGCAGTAGATCAACAAGCATTTCATTCTACCAAAATCCAGTTTTTGAATGAATAATTTTGTCAAATCGGAACATTTTATAGTATGAAGAGGCAATCCTTATTTTAGCATTATTATAAGGTTGAAGAGTAGAAGCTAACATGTTAGGTCAATTATTAATACGGAGAAGTGAATGCTAGTGCCATCTTTTATCAATATTCTGCATTTATAGCAGGTTATTTTTTATTTACCTTTCCTGAACCTTTCAAAAATATTAAAGTGGGCCATTTTGATATCTTTTGTCAATCAAAAGGTAAACAAAAAGATATTCTTTTGCACTTTTCCAAAGTCTTGGAAATATGTTAAGGAGGTATAAAAAAGGTGTACAAGAGTCAATCTTCTTAAAGCCTTTTGTAGAGTCTAAAAGGCCATGTTTCATTCAGGGAATTATATATTTGTAGTACATAAAAGTATAAAAGATACATTCAAATTAGTTACCACTGATTCAAAATAAATCGACAGAAATGTATGCCAATGTTAATGTCTAAAGTATAATTTTATTTGAAATGTAAAACGTCCATTTCAATCGATGAACAAATTGTTATCCTAGTAAAAAGTGTAAGCAACAACATACAATTTATATATCAACATAAATATTTACGAATATAATATCTCATGTACGTATATATTCCATGTAAATAGGTCATTTCATCTATATCGAATTAACTGTTAAAGTACTATTCTTTTCATATAGAGAAAAAATTGAATGGATTTAAAAAACACAGAACGAAATATTCTTAAATGCATAGAAAAAAAGAAACCACATGTGATTTCACAGTAAACGTTCTGTAATCTTGAAATACATATGGATTCATTTTTTTTTCAAAGGAGAGGAAAAGCTCAGAACAAGGTAATTCTTAAAATATCCATGGTCCTATTTCTATTGTGCAGAATTCTATTAATAATTGTAGGAAAAATCAAGTTTTTCTTTTCATTGCTTTAACTCTGTAGTCTCTCATTTGCTAGACTCAGATTTTGAAAATTATTTTTTTTTATATATTAATTTATTTCTATGTCAACGAAATCTCGTCCTTAGCAACTACTGAGAAAGTCTCAAAGTTTTTCAAACAGCTCTGTAAATTGTTAGCATATTTGTGCAGGAAACATGGGTATATTTCTTCAAAGACATTGACTTGATGTACAAGAAACAAAAATAAAAAGTATTGGAATTCATCTTACAAGTTGTGGTATAACTTTTTCAAGTGAAGGATAAAATTTATAAAATGCTCAATTTTACCTTTTAAATAAAGAAAGTAAGTACGCAAAATGATTTGGTTGACTTCCTTATACCCCTAATCTGAAGATTTCTTTGAAAAGACAACGAAAAGATGAAAATACTATAGTTCAACCATGTTTTTAGCATATCTAGATCAGAAGTTATGTTGCGTCAAGATGTGGGAAAAATGACATTTTCGAGAAGTCTGTGTGAAGTTTCCCAAAATGAACAAATGTGCATTTTTGACGGCTGATGTTTTACTTTGCAAAACTGTGAAAAGGCTATGAAAGTCCAAACCTCTTTATTGAGGTTATAGTAATTGATTTTTGCAATTTCACTTGAACAGGTAACTATTCTTTTGAGATAGTTTGCCTAGAAAAAATGGCATTTAAGAAACTACAAAAGTGTTCATTCTTAGGAAATGACAAAGTTCGATCTGTTTTTGCATAAAACTGCATCCAAAATTGGTATTCTAACGGATCTAACTTTTTATTAATAAAACTTGCTCTTTATGGCAATTTTAGTGTATTATGTTTGTAAAACTAATAAAACCCATATATCTCTCTTCGAAGCTATAAATGTTCTTACCCTTGCAAACCTTCCTTGACATTTTCAGGACATCGATCAGAATTTTGAGCTTTAATAATTCCACACTTTGAGAATGCTGTGAAAGTAAAACCTTCTTGATTGGGGTTGAAATAACTGAAATTTTATATGTCATGTGAAGAGGTAAACTATTATGACTAAAACTTGACTTTTTCAGTGTTTCTGGAAAAGTGTTCATTCTTGGAAAATGACCTAATTTTTCAAAAAACTACCTGCAAAATTCATATTTTCAATATCTTAATGAAACTTGCTCTTTATGAGAATGTGAATGTGTTAGTTTACAAAACTTATAAAACAAGGGATATCTCTTAAAACTGTTGATATTGTTACTATAACACCTTTTTTAAAATTTATATGGTAAAATATGTGAGTACAGCCTTTTTCTACAAAAATGTCTGTTTTAAATTCCATTCGATATTATCATAAAACTTTTTGGTTTAGTTGTATTGCAACATGTTTATTTCTGTACATCAAAACAAAAACAGGATATTTTACTCAAACTGTGAATGGTGCTTCTATTGTGAGTAGTTTGCATAAATGGCTGATCAGTTTTACACAATAGTGAACAAATATATTTTTGATATCTTCAAATTGATATATTTTGGGAAAGCTGAAACTTGTTCCTGATAGCTCGAAAACAGTAAGAAATACATAAAATCTGTTGATATATCACTGAAAAGTCTTACAGTACCTGGAACGTATAAGTTAACAAAACGCACGATGTACGCATGATGTACGAACGCTAAACGCACGATGAACGCACGCTGTACGAACGATGTACCATTTACCAAAAACCACAAACGAAACGTTGTACGTTAAACGATGTACGATACGTTATAAATTTTTCGAAACGATTTACCATAAACGATTTACCATATACGCTAAACCATGTACCATATACGCTAAACCATTTACGATAGACGATAAACCATATACCATAAACGCTGGCAAGCAGCGTTTGGTTTAGCGTTTAGCGTATGGTACATCGTATCGTCCATCGTATCGTACATCGTTTAGTTTAGCGTATGTCGTAAATATTTCAGCGTTCGTCGTACGGTATGGCCTCGTCATTTTGTATTCATTTATTGGTATAGAGTAGTTTAAAAAAAGTTGTGACACATTATACTAAGGACAGGTTCACTTTAAGACACATAACTTCAGTCGATAATTAAATGAACGTAAAATTATAAGTCTGTTTTGAGATATTCAATTTGCTTTCATTTTATTGATTTTAAATTATTAACATTTTACGCATACTTTTACATAATGCATTATTAATAGTTCCAAGATTCACGTATGAAAAAGGGTATTTTTGGTGACACGTCATTTCAATTTTTCATTGATGTCATTAAATAGACCTTACAGAAGAGTATATGTTTATTTGTGCATAGTTTATGTTTTTGTTTGTTTGTTTCAATATAACAAATTATAACTAAATTGTATTAATGGGTAAAACACTTGATAATTATTTCAGCCTTCTGCGGTATTATTACCTTAGTGTGATCCGTCGCTAGAAAATAATGATAAAAAAGTATTTGTTTAATATTTATTTTCATCTCATATTTATTTAGAATAGTTTGAATGGAGACACTAATTCAATGGTTTGAAATTATCATTCAATGAATTTATCTCAAGTTTGAATTTGTACAGAACATTAATTACTTTTACGTGTTCATATATTCCCATTAAAATACTGGTATCTTGTTTAACTTGCAAAATATTCAATCACCCAGAAAGTACTGTTCGATTTACCTGTATAAACATTTACATGTAGACTCGTATTCTGGCGTTAATGAAGCGATGTTTCGATATACAATAGCTTCGTCACATTCAGTTCAAAAGATTTTGTCTTTTTGACGTATACGTTGGACGGAACTGAAAAAGCTATACCGGAGAATGCAAACATCCATGATATTAATGTCGCTTGTTCTCATATTATGATTCTTCTGGTACATTGTATTTCCTGTTTTCATATAAAATATATTAAATAGCGTGGAAAACTTTTTCTCTTTCTTGTAGATATATCACATATATTATATACAACTTCAATGGGAATATTGAATAATTTTAATTTTTTTTACCTATACATTGTTTTTAGGGTTAGGAGAAGATACATTACCGATAAAAATACAGTTTTGCGATTAACATAATTTTCCATGGCTAAAATATGAATTTGAAAAGAAAGAAGAAAAAAAGATGCTAAAATTGGAATTTTACCTACCTGAAAGACAGATAACTCTTGTATAGGGGAAGTAACCTATGTAATACGAAAATAGGGACACGATACAAAACTATATTATCGAGCGCCAAGACACTGTTAATTCTGGGTATATATAAACATTTTCACAAGATCTCGTCAAAACATTATGGTAGTTACTCCCCGATCAAACACAGCGTAAATAGATTAACATTTATTTATAGGTTATATATTTAACGTGCACGAGTCATAGACAAGGTTCAGATCTGTTTGAAATTATCTATACCAAGCTTTGCCTATAATGATTAAATATATGCTTGAATTTTTACGCTTTTCAGGAACGGATAGTCTTCAACTATAACAAAGCGTGTTAAACAGTTTTAAATTTCAATATCAAATAAATCTAGTGTCCCCTTTTCGTTCATTTTCTTGGATCTCACATGACCATGACAATTGTATGCATTATTCAAAAGTTTACATTTTTTACATTTATCGACAGGTACGGCAAACACAAGAAGATTCGCGCATGTATTAATAAATTTATAATATCATGTACCGATTTCCTGTCAGATCAAGAAAGTGCAGCATGAAATTAAAATCTGATATCGAAATTTGACACGAGAGGAGTGTATTATACATAAAGTACTCAGATATTTGTCAACACTTATACGTAAGTAAACAAAAGCTGTCAATAAGCTGGCAAATTGACAGCTTATTTTGAACACTCGCTTGCAACTGTTGACAGCCCGGCTAGCGAAAAACAATTTTGCAAGCTACAGTTGACAGCTTCCATTGAACACTGACAGCTTATCGTTGAAGAAACGTTGGCCTAAACCTTTATTTATTAGTTAACTTGGTTCTGAGAAAAAATAACAATAAAATATGGCAAACATCAACAGCTCACACCACAATCGACATCATAGATGACTTTTGTAACTTGGAGACTATAAAATTTATTTTGAGCTGTCAAATAAAGCTGGCTAGTGATCAAAGATTTGACAGCTTGTGGCTATCAAAAGGGCTGTCGAGTGGTCAAAACTAGCTGTCAACTTGACAACTCGCTACTTGTAGCTACTGTTGCAAGCTTTTTGATCACTCGACTGTTGAGCGTTGCTAGCTATTTGACAGTCTGGCGTTTAACTTGCGACCGGCCACTACTGTACACAAGTGGATATATATGCATATCCATGATTACATATCCAAGAAGTTTCTAACCGTTCATCAGACTGAAACAAGAAAAGCATATTCAATAGTTTTTTGTGCACAATATGTGTATTTACTTTTGGCTAGTCATCAAGTACGTCTTCAAACAAGTTCAGCTATCAACACGTGTCTCGTTATGTCTTCAAGATTTATCACTTGTGCACATGTACAGTTTGTCACTATGTTTCTCGTTGTATCTACAAGGTTTGTCACTTGCACATATATATATATTCTCATATGGCTTCATGTCACACAGTGTGTTACTTGACTGTCTTTTATGTCTACAATTAAGGTTTGTTAGGTTTGTGTATTCCCATATGTCTTCAGATGTACAGTTTGTCACCATTCAGGTGTCTTGTTATGTGTTATAGCTTGCAGATAACTACAAAAGTATCGGGCATATTGCATACTGCATCTCCAGTATGCATTTTCTCATATGTACCAGAAAAACGTGTATTACAAGTACGATTTGTAGTATGTGTTTTCCTAGTTTTTGTCTACTAGTCTACAACGGCATCTGTGTAGAGACTAGGAAATTTCTTATTCTACTCTCTTAAAGACGGGGGCTTGGTGGTATAAAGCTTACGAAACACTTCCCGATACGTCTTCTTCTTCCATCTGTAAAGCCGATTACCACAGTATTGTTAAAAGTGACTCTAAAAACGAATAAAACAAACTAACAAACAAATCACACGAGTGTTCAAAAGTATCCCAAGCCTACTGTAGTTACCACTGGCGTACGCTATACATAGAAATTCAGTATTTAAAGAAAGGGAACAAAAAAAAAATATCAGACAAGGAACCTGTGTTAAATAATTTTTCGAGTTAAAAAGGTAACTTCAAATCAAGTTTAGAACAGAAGATCTTCAAACAACGATAAATAATATTCTTCTATTAAAAAACACGTACTCCCAGTATTGCGACAAGGCTTAATCAATACATTACATGTAGTAATTAAACTTGTATCTACTGGGTCATAGGTTTGGAAATGTTTTTCTTTCTTTCACTTTGAACAGTTCATTTGAGAGAATCTCGGTCACTAGGTGTCTCGTTATGTCTAAAAATTTTGTTATTTGTTACCCAAGGGGTGAAAAGAGGTGGTGGTGGTCATCGGTCAGCTGGATAGCTGTACCGGCTTTCCTATACCCCAGCAATTCTGGTAGTCACGATGTAATGGAAAAAATGCTGGAAGTGACGATAAATCCCTTTTTACTTGTACATATGTATGTTTTCTCAGATGTGATGATTCGTTTTATATACAGTCTGTCATTAGGTTGTCTTGCTATATTTACAACTCTTTGTCACATTTGTATGTATTCAAATGTCTTCACGTGTTAAGTTTGTCAACAAATGCCGTGTTATGACTACTAGAGAAGCAAGATGAAATTTTCTACAAAACGATTGTATTTTCTCAGGTGTATCATAAAAACACGTACATCTATTACAAAGACAGTCTGTTCGATCGTGGAGCTTGCAATGAGGCTAAGTTTCATTTGAAACATATGAAGTACGTATTGTTGAAAACTTAATCGTGACAGAGAGATAACATTGTACTTAGTACTTTGCACAAAAGATGCTGAACTGACCATTTTTAAGAGTTCTCCAACAGGGGTCAATGTTTTATCGAAAAATAATAAAACGAGTGATTTGAAAAAGGACAAGTGCAACCTCCCCAACCCATATCTACCCACACACAAACATGCAGACGATACCATACTGCCATAGCCAGAAATATATTTAAAGCTAAACACGCATTATGTATAATAACATATCACATGTATAATTACATGTAATAGTGACAACCGGTGAAAAACGTACGTCAGATGTTTACTTTATATTATCAAATTTCTCGCCACAAGCCTTTGTATTTTACAGAATTCTTAAACGTAAACGGACGGAAAGTCGCAGGACAAAAAGTCACAATTTATGATTCAGATTTATATGACTATCATAGTTACAACAGTAAGACAAAAAGTCACAGCTTGTGTATTTTTCACATAAAGAGAAAAAGGGAAACCTTTGCATTGTTTTAATTAGGCTGATAATTGTTTGTTCAAAAATTAATTTTAATGTTTTAAATTTGTTTCTTCTATTGCAATCAAAGCTTTATTTTCCTTTTCTCGAGAAACCATAAAATATAGGCATTGCAGTAATAATTTTCAGGTTATGACAGTTTCAACTTTTGTTTGTTTTCTAATTTATTACCTACAATTACATCAATCGTTAAGCCATTTCTACTTTCTGTCAAATTTCTTGTATGGCTTCGTAAAACGAAATAAATAAGAATCAATTCGTTTCTAAGAAATTATGTTAATTTAGAACATGCAATTTAGCGAAATGGGGAATTTGACCATACATCTGTATGGACATTTTATAAAAATGTGGACTTTTGATAAAAACAAAGTTTCTTTCTGTGTGCTGTGTTTAAATATTTTACTTAGCTGATGCAGAAATCAGCGAAAATGTCCTTAACTATTTCATTCATTTAACAAATAATTTCAAGTATGTACTTTTAACCATTTGTACATTAATTTGGCATGTTTATTCAAACAAACATAATTAATAGTGAGATTAGCGCTGATTGGCATCCCAATTAACGTGCGATCATAACTTGGTGTAGGTGTTAATTGTTGATAAAAGAAACCATTTTCACTAATGCCTTCAGGCTGCTGTGGTGTTCACAAGAGTTGTAAGAACAAAAGACATCCTGTAATGAGTGAATATCAAACAGTTTATAAAGCCATAAATTTGGTCTTGAAACATGAACTGACAATTATCAAAATATTGACACAATATTGGTAAAAAATGGACAATAAAATAACAAACATGAACATAAACATCCTTCTTAACAAAAAAACAAAACAAAAAAACAAAAAACAAGAGAGAGAGAAAGAGAAAGGAGGGGGGGAAGAAGAAGAGGAAAACACCCCAAAATAATATTAAAAAATAATTATAAACGTTAGTTAGCATAAGCAAAAAATATGTGTTCATTTGAAAACAGCATGCCATTTCTAAGCATTAATTACAGAAATGTAACGAGGAGAAGAATTACAAATTCTGTCTTAAACCAGCATAAAAAGTATAACAATTAAAGAGTTGAAAAGACAGCCTCTATCGCAATCCTTCAAGCTTATGTTAGCACTATGTGTCATCGTATATAAAAGTACACAGAAAAATCCTCATAATTTATTGCAGAAAATGTTACATGGGAACCTAAGATTATACAGATAAGGCATGATTTTATATGTCTCTGATTATAGTATGCTGCTTCCGGTTTTGACAGTACATGAATTAAATATACATATTATCTTGTATTTAGAAAAGAGAAACGAAGGTTTCTGTAGCAAATCAAAGACTAGGATTTAAGCGATAGATAAAGGCGAGCACCCATGTTCCTTGTCATACTCCGTGGTCAGGTTTACCTTATGATTTTGTGCATGTTTTTAAGAAAGGCGAGAGAAAACCGAAGGAACATTCAAGGTGGAACAATCCGAGGACACAGGCAACATCGGGAA
>JAOXYI010712742.1:0-14288 GCA_028566495.1 Lithophaga antillarum
AAAAACTACGCCTTAAACCTAATCACCCTCTCGAAACATCATTCCTCTAAATTTGATGTAATGATAAAAACTGTTGAAACAACTGCTATAGTCCGTTTGACTCCTATGAAATCTTCATAAAAAATTAATTACAAATGTAAACATGAGTGTGTCAAGTTATCAGTATTTTTACTTATTATATGTAGTTCTTTATGATGTAAGAACTCTGACATATATCTTTTTGTTTTTAAAAAAGTTACCAATTAGGTCTCTATGTTAATTATTTTTACAAATGCAGAATAAGGCAGCGAGAGTAAGATTGTTTAATTGGCTCTTACTTCCAGTAAAAACAATAACAAAAGCATGTGACAATATGCACATGTTACTGTACAATGTGATTGCCTATAATTTGAATATGAAATGTCTCTTGAAGCCACAACACAAGCATGAAATTTTCATTTCATTATTCAAGTGACAATGGAATATTGGTAAACATGTTATGAATTTCAAAACGTTAAAGACACGAATGAAATATTCTCCATTTTGTTGTTATCCATTCATTCTCGAGCTGGAAAGTCACTTTTAAATAATCAGTTTGAAAAGGTGTGTTTGTTGGAATTTGACTAATTATTCCTTTGTAAAAAAAAGAAATATTGTAAATGTTTTGATTATGTTAAAACATGTAATATATGTAATATTTTACACTCCCTTCAAGGTGAACTTTTTTTTTCAATTTTGGCTTTGAAACATCATCTTTAGTGCACAAATTTTGCTTTCATATCACGTTTAAAAACTGTATACTGGAGAAAGTTTCAAAATACATTTTAATTATAAAAGAAAATACGTACATTATATACAATTACATGTATCAAGGAAAAAAATTGATAAATGGACATGTTGAATTTCAATTAATTTTTACGGAGGTTTTATAGAAATCAAACGGACTATTTTTATAACGGAAAATGATGAATGATATTATATTTAAAGGTAATAATATTCTGTCATTTACAAATGGATAAAATTACATCTATAGATAATGCATTTTCTTTGAATTAAAAATTCTAACATTGTATTTTGACAACTACAGTATATACATGACACTTTATGTACGATTATATGTTTATCGATAGGAGGATAAACAGTTTTCAAGTATACCAGTTTGTAAAGATATAGCGATTTTCAGAAAACAAAATGCAGAGAAGTTTGCAAACTACTTGCTTCGTAACAAGGTAATCAATATAATATATTATGGTACAGACATAAAGTAAAGATGAATTAAAAACCTTGATGTATGAATACCTATAAACATAACATGCAAACTATAGCCATTTTATATGCATTTCTGAAGTTCTGTCATATAAAATAGAATTTTTCTAATAGGACATGTTCTTTGATGTACGACAAACTTTAGTTTGAATCGCATAAAACAAAAAGTAAACCAATGGTTTAGGAATACCTTACTAAGTGATAAAGTCTAAAGCTTTTATTTATATCGCCAAAAGCTTGCAACACGGGACCTAGGATTTTAACGTTCCCAAGTTCACAGGGTCCGTACTCATAAAACCACTAAGTTAAGGAATCCATTCGGATAGCTATCCAGCTGACCCGTGAAACCCCGATCTTGGGTAGGTGTCAGAAAACCTTAACGCATGAAGTGAATCGATCGGTATATCTTATGTTATGAATTGTTTATTTTTGTAAGTATATAGCGGTTATGCTATATACATAAGTGAAGACTTAGACAAAACTGAATTTACATAGCAGTGTCTTCGGGTAGAAAAGTTCCATAAATGCAGTTCAGTGAATATTGCTTGCATTTGCTTTATGTATTCCTTGAGTACTGAATTACTATATACCATTAATATGCTTAAAACATCGTGAATAACAGATTATCTTTGTTTCCACTTACAGATTTTAAGTGATCAAATGCTTATGGAAGACTGGGATTACTGTCACAAGAATGAAGAACTGGTTAGACTGCTTGTGAAAACCACGTTCTTTGAAAAGTGTGTCCAGCTGTGTTGGTACATGGCTATTCAGGATCCTGTGATGCACTTGGATGAAACCCTGATCCCGAATACAGGGTTTGATAAGAATGTCTACAAGGAATTTGTTCAGAGTGGCGATAAAGTGAAATATGTAGTATGGCCTGCACTGTTTCTACATAAAGATGGACCATTGCTCTACAAGGGAGTAGTACAAGCCTATAAATAATGTCTGTCCTGATGTATCATGACTTTCTAGCATGTTCCGGCTTCTTAATAGTTTGGCATATATTGATAGAACTTTCGAATCTTTAGTGGATTATTTAATACAGTCTTAATTTATTTTTGACTTATGATATTTGTTGGTCATATTGTGTTGTGGTTAATTCATATCTGTTACTTAGTGTTTTGATTTGTTACACCAACATCTAAATAAGCCGGATATATTCGACATATACTGAAAAGCACTTACTGTATTTATACAGATTATCGTTGATATATTAGTCAGTTCCTTTTCGATGGGTTTTGGGCAAAATCATTGATTCTGAAAATTACTTTTTGAACAATTATTTTTTCTGTACTCATCTGGAAAGTTGTTAACTGTTTTTTTTCTTTTTTTATGACATAATAATGCCACATCGGTATGAAACTGAAAATCAAGACATATGAAAAATCATTCTTAATATATTAGTTTGGGCATACTTAAAGATTTTGATTTTCAACCTAACTGATCGAACCACTTTTCCTCAAGCAGCTATCTCCTCAAACACCTAAAACATTTTTCCTATTACCACCCTGACACCATTAAAAATACTGAAGTGAAACCTGGTCCAAATTATTAAGGATCATGTGTTGTAATTATATTTTATTTTGCCAAAGGGAATTGGATGGTATTCTTGACAGAACAGCTTTTTCACTAAAACTCACAAACGGTAAGTCGTAGAGTCATGGGACTTCCACTTTTATCCCTCATGACCTTTGACCTTGAAAAAAGTTACAAGGTCAAAGGTCAAATATTATTCGTGTTTGTACTCTCTTCTTTTCCGAAGCTATAAAACACAGTGAATTGATTCTTGGTCTAAAATGTGTAGGAAATTATGGTATTGTGCCTCCTCCTTTCATTCATCAATCAATTACTTTTTGTACGCGTTACACTCCCTGATATATTTGTTCAAACCATTGCATCACTATAACTTGACAATCATAAATTTTATAGAGCTAGAGTCATCGCCAGTGACCCCTATGAGTCATAACCTTCATTTGTGCTAAAAGGTTAATGGTCAAGGTCATGTCCTAATTTCTAATCGTTCAAACATCTTTGAGTATAGGCAAGATATCTGGTTTTTTTTTTGGTTTTTTTTTGTGGTCCCAAAA
Organism: Lithophaga antillarum; assembly: GCA_028566495.1. Classification (NCBI taxonomy): domain Eukaryota; kingdom Metazoa; phylum Mollusca; class Bivalvia; order Mytilida; family Mytilidae; genus Lithophaga; species Lithophaga antillarum. The sequence continues at coordinate 3,339 of JAOXYI010712742.1, forward strand.
TATTGATCGTTCAAATCTAGGAGTTTTGCACATTTGGAAGTAGGCCCTAGCTATCGGTGTGGCTGCGGGTAGGGGTCCAAAATTTTACCATTGTTGAGATTTTTATATATTTTTTGCCATTTTATAGACCATCTTACAACGAACAAAAATACTATTATACAGTATGTCTATTTCCTATAGTTAAGCATCCATGGGCGACGACACCCATACTAAGGATACAATTCAAACATCTTTACAACATTTACAATAAAACACAAGAACTGGTATGTTATGCAAAGGCGAAATCGTCACAAATGATCATGTTTACCTTCGGTTTTAACAGGAACAAGGTGATTTTTGACAATTAATTCTTGTATTAAGAACAATTGCATGTTGATAATACTGACAAACTTTTGCAGTATCAGATTATGTCATGATTTTATTTGGATTCTGTAAAACCTTCTAATTACAGCTTTTATATGGTCTGTAGTGTAGGTAGGTTTTCTTTGACTATGATTAGCCACTTATTATTTTCTTCATCTTCAAAACAGAACGTTTCGCCCATTGTATTCATTTGATTGTTTTAATAAATATGAAAAACGCAGTTTATTGTTTTATCAAAGCTGTGTTATTACACTGACCAGATGGGTTTGTATCTTAAATAATCACTTGGTTTTTGTATGAATAAAATAACCACCATATATCAGTTAAAACAGATGCTCGAATTGCAAGTATAGAAATTCATATGTTTTTAATGCTTTTCAATGCCTTTAACGTGATATGTTCTTAACGACTTCAATCGGTGTGATGTTCTTACTTTCCATTCAAAGTTGAAATTGGAACAAGAAAGGTAAAGCTATATTTAAATTATCAGATGAAGTAATCTGCCAGTTCGTGAGATTATTAACATAGATATTATTAACCGAGCCGTCAGATTATATTTCTGTCACGTACAAGAAAAATATAAACAGATGTCATGTTTGATTAAGATTGTACATTTTTAACATAAATAAGCTATTTCTAAGCATAAAATATGAAATCTGTTGTTAAAATTAGAATCTACATTTATTTCGCGGAGGACAAAAATGGCAGCGTAGCAATCAGATGAAAAATATTATTTTTCCAAACAGATTTTAATTCTTCTAAAGGAAAGTCATATTTAAGATTTAAAACAAATTACGAATGTCGAATTTAATAAGGTCTTTCGTGTCCATATCCCAACTTGGCAATAATGCAGACGATCGAGTGTTTTAAATTTGTATATAAGCTCTGATCAAGGTTTTTCCTCAGAATCTTCAGCCATATTCCTTATCATTCGGAATTATACAATGACAAATAGGGCTTTATTGATATGTAGTTCTGTCAGCTGTCTCTTCTTTAGATATGCCTCTGAGCTAAGGATTTACTGCGGTGTCTACTTTAAAATGAACGTTTTTGACTTGAACACATTTTGCCCCATGAGGTACTAAAACATTTGGCACACTATTACTCGTTAAAATGGCAACATACAACTTGGTCCAAAAATGTTGAAGATGTTTTACCGCAACTTTGTAAAATTTTGTAAAAATTTAGACTACATTCTGCTGAAACTCGAAAATCCAAAGTCTAAGAGACTTAGAGTCCACCAATAAACGCTTGACTCTTGAGCTCGGTCAAACTCACAAGACTAAAGAGAGAAAGACGCAACATTGTCTACAAACAGTAAAGGATGTTTGTTATAATGATTTCTTATTTCATACCACAGATCAATTTTTCAATATATTGTATTCGGGTATAAAGCCATTACTAATTAAAAATCGTAATGTAAGATATAAAACATGTGGTCTGTAATAATAATTATACCGATTACTTCAAATAAGAGCCAAAAGTGGTGCTGATTATGTCCATATTTTTTTAATTCGCTAATATGATTAAAGTATACCCATGTCAGATTTTCTGAAGGTTTCAAGTAAGTAATACTGCAGCGGATAGCGTCACTGGAATGCCTGTTTCGGTGTAAGGTTCCAAATGTCATCACTTGCTTGATTTTGTTATATGCATTATTGCAATCAAAAACTTCTGGTGCATTATACCATGTACTTATCTCTCAAAGTTAAGTGTTTACAGATGAATGCATCTATATTACGTGTATTAGGAATAATATGTTACAATATTTTAAAGATAATGTGGTTTCTCAATTGAGTTATCTGGTTTAAGCACACATAAAAATTGCGTTAAAATCACTTTTAAAAGGGTGAAAATTTTAAGTAACAGTAGCATGAGTCATATTATTGTTTCAGGGCATAACTTAGTGTATCTAGTATGAAGTTTTAACAGAGTATAATTCATTTTTCCGTAAGACCCAAAACATTTCGGATTGGCTAATATCTCAAGTGAAATAAATGGGCCGATTGAACTGAAACTACAGAAATTATCTGTATATAAAATCCTCTATCAGTTTCTCACGTTTTGTGTCAATTGGGTATTCAATATCGAAGCCACATGACTTTTCGACTGGCTCAAAATTCAAGTCTTCTTATTCAGTATCAGTAACCTGATTATATTAAAATTGAAAATATATGATCTGTGGATGGTCCTACATCGAGATCCCTCATTTCGTACGAACTGGACATCCAGTATGGCCACCAAAGTACAAAATAGTTTCTGTTTGATTAAAATTTAAAAAAATAATCCTGTCTGAAATCACTGTGTGAATGAGCTATAACTACATAGAAATGATCTGTTCATGACCCTGTACCAGGTTTTCTCATTTTGTGCGGATTAATACAATCATTATGGTAGCCACAGGCTAAAGCAGTTTTTGATTGACTGAGGATTTATTTTTTCAAATCTCATCTGACTGGACTGATTGTACTGAAACATTACAGAAAATATATATGTATGTTCTGTTTCAAGTTTCTTCGTTTTGCGCCAGTTCGACACCTAGTATGGCCGTCACAGGGCAAAACAGTTTTTGATTGGATTAAATACTTTTTAAGTCTATTTTTAAACCACCAAATTATTTGAAACGAGACTTTATAGGGATGATTTATGAATAAACCTCTACAAGGTTTCCTCATTTTCTGCCGAATATAATCACTAAAGCACAAAATGGGTTTTGACTTACTGAAATGTTTTTAAACAATTCCTGTCTAAAACCATAAGACGTTCTGAACTGATTTTTTTTCAGAAATAATCTGGCCTGCACAAAGTTTTTTTTTTCATTTTGGACTTATGTGATATCCGGTATGATCGATATCAGTATTACGTTTCTGATTAGCTGATATTTCGGAAATGCTGTGTGAAAGAATTTTACAAATTGAACTGAAATTTACAGCAGCGATTACTGTGTGGTTCTGCAGATACCTTAATTTTGTGACATTCAAATGGCGACATCAGGTCACAATGGCAACTGATCAGCTGAAATTTCAAAAATCTTCTCATATAAGTCCACAAGGCCTTTTACACCAAAACTGTACAGAAATAACCAGAAACAGTCCATAAAGCCTACAATTTGACACTATGCGGCATTTAAAGTTAACAAAGGCTTCAGTGGTAAGAACTTTTTAACTATTCAATATATTCTTCAAGTGAAGAGCCAAAAATTCTTGTCCTGAACCCTGTGTCAGGCTTAAATTTGAAAAAAAACAATAGAAATGTTTCGTAAAAACTGTAAAATAAACTTAATAATGTAATTTAATCTATTTATTAAATTCATTTATTGTATTAAATGTAAAAATTTATTTGCTAAATTTAAGTTTTATACAATGCCAACTGTTAGCTGTTACATAATGACGTCAACAATTTACACAAGTCGATATCTTCACGCCAAATATTAGCACGAAATCCTCGCTTCCAAGCTGAAACCGATTATAAAAGGACGATATCTGTTAGTTAGTTGCCAGCAGTTCACCAAGGAGTTTGGATACAAAAACAAGATAGTTAATTTTATTTGAATTCTTCTTAGGCTGTTTGCAGAAATGATTTAAGTTAATGTTTAATTTCTAGACATTTTAGTTTTTATTTCGTTCATATCAGACATTTTAATTTATAGTTTATGTGTCTCTCTATTGTCTTTCTCGGGTGAATGTGAGATTACAGGTAAACATCATTTAGACGCTTTATGTTTGATGAACTTTTTGGGGAGAAATTCTATTTTTCACCCGTGTGCAGCTTTAATGCATATTGTATATAAAATGTATGGAACAAACTTAAAAATGGTAACGTAATACTGGACAAAACTCCAATTTTAATTTTTCGTCTACCTTTAACTATTAAAAAGTTATTTCCAATTTGCCGTTTTCTAATTGAAAAATTATTACTTTACAATTGTCATAATTTCTGAAGGTTACTTCACGTGATCATACAATGGCGTCGTGTATCTGTAATTTCATTTTTAATTGACTTTAGGTCATCCATGATATAAGCTTCGCTATTTCTTGATGTAATATATCTAACATAATATTATTTGTCTTTTAATTGACGTTGGTTAAGTTTATATTATTTGTGTTACTAAAAGTAGTCAACGTGCTAAAATTATCGTTTATTTCTAACGATTCCGTCACGTTGTCATACAATGGCGTCATGTATCCGTGATTTCATTGGTGAATTGACTTCAGGTTATTCATGATAAAGGATTATGCTGTGTTTTGCTTTTTTGATAAAATATATCTAACATAATATTGATTCGTTGCAATCTATGCGTCATGATTTTGGTAACTACCGATGCAAAAGTTGTCAATTCTTATATGTGGAAATTGTTTTCTTTCTCGTATCATTATGCGCCTTTGGGACTCGTAGAGATATTGCTTATAAATGCTATCTCGGCATAACAACTAACAAAAATCTATTGATAAAGACCTAGAACCCTACAAATGGACAAAATCATTACAATGATAATTTTAGCACGAACAACAAAACACGATAACTGATACAAAGTCGTGAATAAAAATATCCGAATATAAATTACAAAATAGCCACTATTGTGTCTAAAAAGGTTGATCTTGAAAGCAAGACTAGATCATTGTTTCATATATTTTTTACTATTAAATAATTACATTAAGAGGTCAACAAATACTCCTATGTCAACAGATTCGTGACAAGTACTGAATAGTTGATTTTTCATTCGTATATAAAATTCGCTAGCGCGTAGTAGTCTGTTTTAGTTACAGACCATGTCCATTCCCTTTATCTTAATAAACGGCATAATCGATTTATACGATCAGTAGTACCTCTTGTAAGGTGAATTTCAAGAATTATTTATCAGAATTAAATAGTAAACATGGTACATGTACCCTTATATTTGCAGTTTTATTTGATTGTAAAAGCAGGGACCGTTCGCACATTTTTAGGAAGCGCTTCTGTGCATAAAACAAAATGTGCTTTGGCCCTCACTTTGACACTAGTATAAAACTACAAAATATACGTTCAATTCTTAAATAGAATTGGAAGTGTAATTTCTACATCACGTTACTTAAGAACTGAATGAATATTTTTGTAGTTTTATGCGATTGTAAAAGTGAGGACCGAAGTACTTTTTTATGATGCATGGAAGCGCTTATACAAAAATGTGCAAAATGTCCCCACTTTCTTCAATACTTTCATTTAATTTTATACCGATAAATAATTCATCTTGCAAACGGTTCAACATAAACTGAATAGCAATTGTGTCAGTATAAAACTCTAAAATTTCTGAATATTACGCGATACCAGTAATATTTTATTTATTTCATTTTAAACAGTCCAGGATAAATTTCACTTCAGCACGTCTTTCACAAGTATACTAATTCCGAAGCCACTCGTATACCTGTTCTGACGCAAAAGCCATTCAAAAGCGAATTAAACTGACCCTTAATTAGCTCTCTTAAGTAGATACATAATAGAATTATTAATTTTTACACAGAAAATCAATATCCTTCAACCAGGATTGATTTTATATTAACTGCGGTCTTTTCATTATTTCGAAGCGATAGAAACGAAACGAATTACTGCTGTATTGAAAAAACGAAATAATAGCTCGTTACAACAAATGGGGAAAATACTTAAATGGACAGAAAGTTGCTAATTAAAAGCTTATCGACAGTTTAGCATAGTTAAATATTAATTTGGAGATGTCGAATGCTGTTGAGCTACGTATGCTTGCATTCAACGGATATTCATCTTAAATAATAAAGAAATGTATAGCCACTGGGACTTCAGGGTAGAACGACAAGGAGAGAAAAACCCTGTAGATTTTAATGCAGTAATTATTTCTTGTCTGTGTGAATAAATTAGCTCAGGTATAAGCTAAAGCGACCTAATTAGAACCCGACATTTGGGAGTTCTGTTTATTTGACGGTCTTGTCTATCCACAAATTCTGCATGTGTGACCGACAATCCGAATTGTGTTATACACGTCATGGTAGTCTTTAAGTAACTTCGAATAAAACACTATGACGTTATAATTAAAGGTGTAGATAGGTATAGAAAATTCGACAAAATTGTCTGCCATATTTGTTTGACCTGCATGAACAATGCAAGATGCGTAGTTTTCGAGAAAGTAACCCTGATTACAGACGGTTTGTTGCAGATGGCGCTACTGAAAAAAATCATGCATAAGCATGTACCTAGGTCTTACAAAAATGGGAAACAGAAGACCAGGTGATTTTGGATACAGTTTAACATAAGAAATGGACATTATTCGGACACGGGCTATGACGTCTGCTCGGGCAGCTTAAATTGTAAGTGAACATGCCCGACATTTATTTACCAGAAAGTTACAAGAGACAGCCAGAACGTCTTTTTTCTTACTGTTTTGTCTTTGAGGTGTGGTATTAACAAACACGATGCATGTCTACTAAATTAAGGTTTAGAGGGTAAAGCAGACTCACAGTAATTTGAAATGCTTATTAGAATTTAGTACCACACAAATTCGACAAAGCTGGATGTTTCTCTAGATTAGTAAATCAGGGGCGACAATTTATCAGGTGCAATCCAGCAGGGGGCAGGATTAAGCGGATATAATGAACTTGAAAACGACTGTTTGCTATTCATAATTTGATCCTCTGTTGATATTTACCTAATACGTGTCATCTTTTTTTCGTGCTGCCAGCCGATATCTGAGGTCAGATTGGTAAACGTTTTTTAAATCTTCTCTGTAAATATCTCGTTCCAGGGATTTGTGGGAGAATTGTTGACATTTTGTGTCTTATAGAAAGCATATGTTTGTTTTAGTCCCAGTCAATGTTTGTTATGTACGGAGTGTGTGAATTTTAATTTTAGTCAGATAGGTTGTTAAACATTCAGCTCATTTATGTACACTTTCAGACCATTTCATTTGTTCTTTTATAAATCATTTATTTGTTTGTCCCGGTACTTCGTCACGGATGTCATTTATTTGATAGAATTTGAAGCTGTCGTGCCAAAAAACGACTACGCATCTAACTGGTGATCAGTTTGTGAAAACATTTTAAAAAACGGTCAAGTGTATTTTTATGAATTTTCGTGTGTTTGTTAATGTACAGTTGCGCAAGGGTTGGATTGTTGGGGTTTATCGTCACTTTCAGCACTTTTTCATGACCACCAGACCTTCTGGGGTGAGGAAAACCCGGACGGCTATCCAGCTGACACCTCCGACCTTGGGTAGGCGTAAGAAAACCTTAACACTTGAAGCGGGATGGGCAGGATCCAAACCCACGACAACGGTACTAGGCTAGTGGTGACGAGTTAGCGAACTAACCACAGTTGCTTTAGGACTTTACAGTTCTCAGTGAAAATGAAAGTTTCGGTTGCTTTGAAATAAAGATTGAGGCCATAGTCATTATTACTTGAAAAAAAATACAGGCAACACTGAATCAACAACGAAAAACAAAAACAAACCAAACAAACAAATGCGCGGAGATGGTTAATAATATCTGTATGCATATATTTTTGAGATGGGTTCCAGGCCCGGAAAAAGATGGCATTCGTTCCGGTTCGTATAATTTTGCTAAATTTAACGAACGGGTTTGTTATAAAAGGAAAAGAAAAAGTTTGGTTGAAGGTTTAACGTTGCCATAGGTCTTTAATTTACTCTAAATTAATTCTGTTATAAATCCTTTACGATTTCCTTGCAGAGATTCTTCTTTTACCTTGGTTGGTGCGCCATAGTCTTTTTCCAAATTTCAAAAAGCAGAATTCATGTCTTCAGTTTCATAAGCTGAGGTATTGGGCTGTCTTTGGGGTCCCGTTTCTTGCAATACCGAGTGTAAATTTACCTTTCCCGACTTCAAGGAGTGAAAGTTTGTTAGTTGAAATATTTCTAAAACTTGCTTTCACGAAATTACTGAACTATTTTTCTTCATTTTTCATCTCCCGCTTATCGAAATTAAGCAACCCTGCGTAACGCTTTAACCACGTCGATATATTTATCGACGCTAGGGGCCGTCTTGAATTTGCAGTATGGTACGAGTATAATAACTTATTGAAGGTCTTACTGCGACTTCACATGTAGAACAGCAATAAAAGCGCTGTTCCTTATCTTGGCTTACGTCTTGTACATTATACTCCATATCGCTTTATGTACATATACCAGCTGTATGTATGCAAATAAAAGATGCACAGATTAAAGCATAGAATACCATGAACATTTTTGTCGGTTAAGTTGTTTTGTATTAAGCCTTCATCTCGAAAAGCGAACAATACGATCGGCTTTGTAGTTTTTGTTTCTTTAAGGCAAAAATTGCTCGTAATTAGTACGAGGATAAAGTGGCATTGTTTTCCCCGTAGATATGAGATTGTATTTGTCTATTTCAGCATTAACGTCGGGCAAAATTGACATGTCATTTTCCGGAGAGTTTATCAATTTCATATTTGGCCTTACGGTAATGATCAGGTGTTTTGTATAACATCTTATTAATTATTATTATTAAAATATATATTATTGTACAAAAATGATACAGATGTACCTCAGACCATGTGAAATTCTACAATGTTATCACGCAAATTAATAACTGAAGGATTATATAATGCCCTGTTTGTTGGTTTTGTTCTTTAAGGGAGAAGTATTGTATACAAATTAGATTTCGCAGACGGTATCATGTAAAAGAAATTACAGTAAACTAGTCTGGTTATTAAATTACATGTATGATCAGTGGCTACGTGAACTTTTGTCCTCTCTTAGTATCAAGCGCCTGTCAGAAGATGTTACAAATTATTCCGATTTAAAGGAGCTTCTGTTAAAAATCATTCCGAAATTCAAGAAAGTTCTGTTACATTCGCTACTTTAGAACTATTCCCGGCTAAAACAAAGACCAAATTGACAGAAATCATCTTGAGACCATGTGAATTTTATCTTTCAAATGAAGTTGTATCTATAGGTTTAGGGGTTGGAGAGTTCTACAAAGGAGACCGATAATGGTCATATTTTAAAATGATCTTCAGGACCAGAAGTAACAGATTAGAAAACTCGACGTAGCAGAATGTCCTAATTCGTTTCAATAAGTGTACAAGGGTATGGGGTTCATAAGGATCAAACCACTATAGGGTCAAATATATAGCAAATTAACGGTCACTGTCATTCAGAACCAGAAATGCACATGCGCAAATATTTGATACTAACGTGTCCTGCACTTGCTCCAGTCCTAGGGGTTTGTAGTTAAGCTATAGGCTTCACTGGGGAAGGCTTTAGAAACAGCAGTGAACACGCGTCGAATGGATCTTGTTCAACGAAAGAACCTGCAATGCAGTCATATCTGTTTGTGAGACAGTTCTTTGGTGGCTTAACGGCAGAAAAGGAAAAAGCACCATCAAACGAAAAAGAATATCCGAGATAAACATTTTCAATAATTCAGACGTATATTTATTTCGTATTATATTGTTTTCGGCAGACCATTCGTTCCTTGTGGAACTGATATTATGTAGTTCTTATTTCCGTCAGGAACAAATACTACATATGTAGGGATTTGGGAACAAATGCTAAATCGCTGGAGATCTGGAAACATTGCATTCCGTTTGGAAAAATGTTTTGATGAAATTTCTATTCCAATTACATATGGAAGTTTCTTGTGAACTTTTATCGTAAACGATTAAGAAATGGCATGTTATAAAATTGAAAGAAATCAATAAAAAAATGAGGTTGTATGTCAAAACTGACGGTATAATATTTCATAATCAGCTAATAATTCGAAATATAAAGATAGGGTGTTCGAAAACATTATCAAGATTGTATGACAAAATAAGTGTTTTGTCATATTTTGAGAACTGATTGAACCACGTTGACTTCAGTGTTATGGAAGCTGGGTAATTACTTGGTAATATAATAATTACATGGTTTACAGTTTTGTCCGGAAATTAATTATGGGATTTTAATTAAAGCTCATTTTTCGCAAAAAGATTTAATAGAAGGTAATTCCACAGAGAAACGAAACATAATACTAGTATATTTACGACTCTATTTAAAAAAAAATTGACATATGCTTCGGGAAGTTTTTCTACATTAAAGGGCACAAAGAAAATATTTATATTTGAAATTGACAACAAGCGGACTGAAATTGACAAAAAGGGAACTATAAAAGTCTTTAAATTTTGTCAATAAAGATTATTAAATCATAATAGTTAATAATGACTTAACATATTTCATAATTTATATCAACAAAAACTTATTGATCAGATGTAGATTATAGTACCGCTGAACAGTTCTAAGGCTATTATTATCAATAATTACATCATATTTTTGCAGATTGACATGGATTAAAAACATGTAAAATTTAAGATTGTACCCATTCAATAAATCAATTTATGCTGTTGTGAACAACTTTGGGGTAAATATAATAAGATATACAATATTAGACGAGTGTCAGATTTTTACCTCCGGAAAATTTACACACATTGAAAAATTTGGTGTTTAATTTGTGCAGAGTGCATACCCGTATAGCGGGTAATTTTAGCGAGGTTCTAATTCTATCACATAGTCGCAAAAATAGACTCGCTAAATTTGAATTCAATAGTTGGTACAATGGTATATCTATCTAATCG
>JAOXYI010712958.1:0-22880 GCA_028566495.1 Lithophaga antillarum
AACAACCTGCTTCCGGGGACGGGAGGAGTGTGTCCTTGTGCCTTAATATATGGGATAGGAAACACACACATAAAAAATAATAACATAAGGTTCCTTGACTGACAAATCATCATCATTATGAACAGACTCTAATTTATTTTTGAGAAAATCTTTTCTTTCAAAACGTACTTTTGTAAAAGTTTCGTTCTTTGGTTAAATTTTTAGAGATATAAATACAAGAAAGGAAAATGACAGTTTGAGACGAAACAATTTCTCCTAAACAAATAGGATTTAGTGGTAATTAACAATCATTTGACAGAGAGCAACTTATATTCAGGAACAATATTTTACTTTCAAAACGTGCATTTTGGAGAGTTTTTCCGACGAAACGTTTGTTCGGCTATTTTTTTAGCCAGATGGATAACCACATTTTGAGAGCAAATGGAATTTCGCAAGACAAATTAGACCCAGTTAGATACAAATTTTTAGTTTATTTTGTGATTATCGTTATTTCCATATTATAAATTGTAAAACATACTTGTTTGGCAAAAATACTGGTCTGACTTTTTGAAGGTCGTAGTCATATGTGCAAATGTTGCATAATGATCCCATGGCTACTGCAAATTTGACATTCTAATGGAATTTTTATGTAACACGCTTTCTTATTGGGCAAAAGGCTGAATCGGCAAGTAAACATATTCTGACGCATATCCCTTGCACATAATTTTAAAACATAGTATTCATTTAAAGAGATACAATGTAACCAAAATAAGATAAATATAGTTTATGCATGGTTTATTTTTAACACGTAAGACAAATTAAACGCGGAAACGTTACCGCTTATGGCTTAAAATTAACATTATTGTGACGTGATTTCAAGAAAACAGTTTGTTTCTAATCGGACGCATGGAACGTTTATCCATTAAGTGTGCTTCGGCTGATAGCATCAGAATACCCAAATAGCACAAAGGTGCGCAAATCGCTCACATTGACCATGGAGAGTGTAAAAATTCCAACTTCAAAATTAGATTGATAACTTCTATAAAATGAAAATATGATTTACTTCAGTCTGTAATTGCAGAGGATATTTACTCTGCCGTTTCCGAATAATAGGGATGTAAAGTGAACAACTTTTTGCGAAATAACAGATTATTATGAATCTGCCGAATTTTTTTACATTATATTTTGAATAAAGAAAATAATTGTTAAAAAAAACTATGAATGTAAAATTTGTAGTATGATGTAGTTCATTCAAATGCTTAAGTTTACCAAATAAAATACGAAATACGAATGTTGATATTAAGACAGTTACCATTAATACAAATAAAACTATGCCCGATTGGCTCTCATTTCTCAACATGCTGCTAGCGTTAACTATGTGACGTAATACCATCAAATTAAAAAAAATAACGGTAGAAATCAGATATCCAAAACTGAAAAGTACTGACAGTACTTCAATTGTTGCATTTTTATTTTTATGCAGTTTAATTATTTAAACAGTGGATCTTTGACCTATGAAACTCCAAAAATTCGCCTATTCGGGTTTTCTGACGTTATACATTTCTTGGTAGGCCTTTAAATACTTGAATGTGATTGAAAAGTTATGTAATTATTTTTAAATGCAAATTTGCATTTTGCAGGTGGAAAATTGAACTGTTGTTTTCATTCATACTTTTAGAAACTCCATTGTCCATTTCAACATCAGTTTCAATTCTTTTCAACTTTGAAGAAGTTTTTACATTAGAACGGAGATAAACTTATTGTATTTGAAGAATACTCCGTGTTAGTGGGTTTGACGGTCACAAATATCTGTTTCTCCTGCAGATAAGTTTAATATGTACATTTTGTTATTAGTTAGTTTAACCTTTATTTGCCTTTTTCTGACAAATGAACACAAAAGTCCAGTACATTAGAAATATACACTTCTCACAATATGATTTTAGGTATACAATTAATTTGAATCGCAAATGAATACTACATTCAAAAATAGGCTGTGCAATGGGCGCATTGAAATATTAACATTAAGAAAAGGATGAAAATTAATTCAATATGAAAACCTCATGTGCAATCTCATAAAAGATCTCAATACTTTAAGGGCAGTTTCATGGGATGTAATGATTATATGTTAATAAATGGGTTTTTTTATACTGATCTTGTTGTAACTCAGTGGCCCATCATAAAGGCGTTAATGGCTTTATTGGAACAACGCAACTGCGGTGGACTATCAGAAGGTTCATTTCATGTACCCGGCATACATATAATGGTCCTCAAGGACTGTATAATTACATGGTAATACAATTTGATTACAAATAATACAATAAACGCTCGTAACACATATATTTTATTAAGAGTAATACAAGGTAATGTTGAATAAAATTGCAAATGCGAAAAAATAACACTTTTACAACTATATTTCTGGTCAACGCGAACAGGAGGTTCACTATTTTGGCGGAAACGTCCTTCCTCATTTCGCGACGTTGCCAAATTCCCGATAATCTTCAAACAGGATAATTGTTAACAATCACCTCTTTTTAATTTATCCCACAAAAGAAACGGTTATTGTTTCTATATTTTACACGAAAGGATGCAACAACATTCTGCAAATCGATACCTTGAAATTTATGTTTAAAAACTACCTTATTCATAATAAAACCGCATATTTTCCGTCTTTTCTCCATACAGCACGTATAGAACGGACCAAAATGTTATTTGTGAATTTAAAACATATTTTTCCGACAAAGTTAAGTATTTAAGCTTTTAATTCCATTTAATGGCAGTACAATATGTTCAACAGAATTTATCGCTAAAATAAACAATCTGTTGCCAAAAATCTTTAATATTTTGTAGAAATCCCTATTTTCGGCCTGATTTTTCGCGAAAACGAGACCGATGACCCTATATTTTTCTACATGATTAACGTCCTTGTCAATTAATCTATTAAATATGTCAAAATAAAGGAAATCTTACCCTGAGTAAAACTGATTGCTTTGCCCTTAAGTAGAAAAATGAGATGCAAATTTGAGCTCGACAATGGTAGAAATGATATCTTATATCTGTTTTACGTTAAGTCACTGTACAGGCAATTGATATCGAAAAAAATATCGATATTGTTGATCTACGTTCCTGTTACAAACATGTAAGTATTATTTTTATTGTCAATGTATTATAGAAAACATATTACACATAGTTCGCACAATGTCAATACCACATTTTCATTTATTTCCGCACTTCATATCATCTAAAAAAAGATAATCAAAACATATATTCTTGAGATATGAACGATATCAAGTTAACTACTCGATCATCATGCTCCATTTTCTCAAACCAGTAATTTGTCAAAGGTAAGATTTTTTTAAACTGAATTTATGTCTCCCCAACCAATAAAACCTTGGTCAAACAGTGGTGAAAATGAGGATAAAACGCGGGTTTAACAAGAAACATAAATCAGGAACTGAATTTAAATTGTTGAAATTGAGACTTTTGTTTTAAATGGAAAGTAATTCGAAAATGCTTTATTTCTATCCTTAAATTCGTCAATCGAAAGTCTGTACTTATTCAGTATGCTATGATTTATTCTATTGGGCTTACATTTCTGAAGAGAATAAATATACTTATATACTTACTGAAACGTTTGCGGAATATTTTCCATCCGGTCATTGCCTCTGTCTGGTTGAAGCAAAAATCATTTTCAACAAGGTAGCATTCATTTTCAACTTTCCTGAAGGTTCCAGCACAGCAATCATTATCACTTTGACAATACATTATACACTGTAAAAATGATACCACGACTATTTTTGTTGTCGGTATAATTTGAAATTTGACCTCAGGTTCTATATTGAACCTGTTAACATAATTGAAATTATGTACTATATAAACTTGTCCAAATATCACATAAAACGCCAGCCAAAAGGAGATCATGTTCTCAGGAAAATGTTTTTAGAAATAGTTAAATAATTGAAGTCTTCGGAATTAATCGTGTATCGGATGTATATAATATCGATCGTCTAATTAAACAAGAATATTTTGAAATTTTCAAATAGAGCAATACAAATAAAAAATTATAAGAAATACATTATTATTTTTGTCCGTTACTCAAGAACTAATTGTGTATAAAGGTTCTATTAGTATTGCGTATGTGCATAATAATTCTCAAAATTCAAATAAATTGTTAAAAGATATAGGCCTACTCAACAAAGGATCAAAGAAAAAAAATAACGACGTAGTCAAGATTATACAGTCTGAGGAATGTTGTCACAGTCGCAGTTAGACTTTTAATTTGATGTAAGTAAGAGGTCAGTTTGGTACAACAAGAGTAACAAGGCGGTTACAGACCACCATAATAATTATCATAAAATGTTGAAACCTGAGAAGCAAACGAATCGCAGAAAAAATTAGGATCAAAAATAAAAAGAAACGACATAAAAAAAGTCATCGATAAAACAACTACAAGACAACACAAAAATAAATTCCTGTCAAAACAACAACAAACTGCACAGGGAATTTCCTGTTCAACTACTGTTTTCATGTCCTTGTAAATGTATCTTCGCAAATATGACCGGAATTGCTTGATTGATTTAATGAAGAGGACTTAATGTTACTTTCAGTAATTTTTTAGCTGTAATGTGTCTACCACTTTTATTGATCGTGAATATAGGAGAGAATCATCGACTAACAGCAGATAAGTGGTAATCTTTATCCGATAAGATACGAGTCTTGGGCATCTTTGTTATTATCAAAAGTAAGGAGAGAACTCGCATCTTACCAGTGATGGGCTAAAGCTAATCTGTTCATGTAGATATAGACTTTCTTGCCCACGAGACTGAGAAACCTCGGGAATTCCCTGGGTTGAAATTTCTATGTCTCACCCGAGGGTGAGACAAGCTACACGGGATAAACATGTGCTACAAAGATTTCCCCATTTCACCTTGAGTTTATTGATCAATTTCTTGCATTAACAATCATTCCCTTTATTTTTTCTGTTATCATAAACTGTGCAGAATATTTTCCTTTGCATAACATTTCCTTTAAAATGCTTAATTTTGCATCACTAGACTTTCGGTGGTTCGTTATTCTCATGTGAAATTTACCCCCGTCCCCTCGTTTTTATTTCAATTCCACTTTTAGCTTTGAGTCCTATTCTGTCATATTCATGAATAAACTGTGTTTTTGGTTCTAAGTAATTCAATACATTTACTGCATATTGCAATGTATAATCAATTTCTTTATCTGATTTCTCTCTAAAAAACTATTCTAAGCAGACCTTTTACTGTACAGGAGATTGCTATTGAAGGGGAGTATCTTTCAAGGGAAATTACCTTTTCCCGCCAATTTTTGAAAATATTTCTTCACGCTACAAAATATTGCGTATAATACATGCAGAAACCGAATTTCATGCTTTGTTACTTTTTAATTTGAAGAAATGTGTCAAATGATAAGCATAAATTAAAAATATAGAGACTATTCAAAAACAGGTAGTGTAGACATTAAGACGTTCAGTGATCTTTAAATGTGTGAAATATGAGGATTTGTGCCAGAAAAAGTATCAATCCCCAGTATGAAGGTGAGATTGATGAGACCCAAGCCCCAGGCTAAGATATTTTGAGGTCCCTCTTTCGGCAGAACCTCGGGAGAGACCAAATATCTTAGCCCTCGGGTTTGAGAAATATCAAGCTCACCTTCTCACTGGGAATAGATACATTGTACTGTATATCTTGACTATTTAGGCTACTTCCTTAAGAAATGGTATTGTGACAGGAGAGGTTTTTCTCTTTCAGATAACACTTTGTTTTATTGCTGTGTCTCGCTTCCTTTTTAAGCGAAATAAAAAAATGACTGTTTTATTGAACATGTAGATTCAATCTGAATTTTTCACTGTACCAGAAAATTTTCAACTGCAGTTTGTATATAGTTAGTTCGTTTCCCACGTAATTAACCTCATATTTTTTACCGCAATTATTTTTAACACATTTTAATTAGACGTAGAATAAATAGTCTAACTACAGCATACACTTAATAAATAATACTAGAATAATGTGTCTTATATTGATTTCTTCTAAAACCTAATAATTGTATCATAATTAGAAGAATATGTTTTATGCACTTAAATATGTATGGGCCGTTAAACGATTTTTTTCGAAATAAATATTTGTAAAGTAAAACTGCTATAGAGTTGGTTCGAAATTCAATGAAATAGATAAAATAATTACAGATTAAGAGTTAGTATTTAGCTTGACTAATGTAATATGTCACTAGCCGTAGTCGTAGTTTGAGTTATTTGCCTTTGATATTTAAGAACTGAGCGCCTTTTTATACTTTTCCTTCTAGAGTGAAAAAGCGTGGACACCACTAATGCATATCCAGTCCACGGTTTTGCACTAAAATGGATTCAACTCCCACAACGTAACTAAGAAAAAATACGATAAAGTAAATATATTAGCAAAGTTTTTCGACGTGTTTTTTATTTTTAGTTATTATGCGTCCTATAATTGTATAGGACGGTGCAAATAAGCTGTTTTTTTGTGTTCTA
The DNA here is from genome assembly GCA_028566495.1 of Lithophaga antillarum. NCBI lineage: Eukaryota > Metazoa > Mollusca > Bivalvia > Mytilida > Mytilidae > Lithophaga > Lithophaga antillarum. The sequence continues at coordinate 6,506 of JAOXYI010712958.1, forward strand.
GACTGTTGATAAATATAGACATATTTGATCTCAGTGAAATAATGTACATGTTGATAATTATTTTGAATAAACTTTTTCTCTTTGTCGAAATTCAGAAAACAAAATTACAACTCGAATTCGAAAAAGAAATCAACATTTAACTTTAATGATTAAATCAAACAAACTAATGGAGTGTTGGTCTATACTTATAACGTTTTGACATTGCTTGAATAAATCTTTGGAGAATATTTTATTCAAGAAAGAATGAGGACTAGCAACGAAACAAGACAAAAAGTAAACAGCTACGTGTACACTACCAAAAAGTACAAATAAAAAATATGCAGTCTCATTTCGAAACACTAAAGACACTAGATGCCTTAGAGAAAAAAACTGCGTCGATTAAAGGCTTAAGTGTTTCTATAAAATTTTATAAAAATAACATCAAACTTTACGGTCTATATTTAAGATGGTCTATGCACAAACAAGTACAAAAACATTAACGGTTGTTTTACTATCAGTTTTCCAACCTTCCGTTTTAATTCAGATCATGCATGCATCGGGCATTCTACTCTTTTTTTCCGACTGAGAAAATTTTGTATCGGACAACTGATGCAATACGTGTAAATCGAACAGAAAGCAAGATTAACACATGTAAACCCTTTGATTAACTAACATTCAGAAAATGCACGTTGCCCTATTTTTGCAAATATGCATATTACATTCATATAAGCTAAGTGATGAGAATGTAGCTACTCACCTACTTAAGTATTAAGGAGCATTCTCCGCTTCACGGGATAGGTTGGTGGAAGCATTCAGGTTGAATGAAGAGATGGCTTTTCTTTGTTAAAATTGTACTTTGTTACATTGTCAATTTACAGCCTAATATGTACGGAAAACTGAAAATAAAACAGAAAACATTATTAACCAAAATAGCTGGCCGGTCAGAAATTAGAACATTTACCTTTGATCTACCTGGATTTTACGTCAGGTTGGTAAGGTTGTATCGTAATTTATTTTAAACAAATTTTTTAATGTAAAAGCTACAGTATGGTGTCAAAGGACACGATAATACACATTTTTGTCTATTTAACGATCGATTGACACCACATGGTTGACACCCTTTTTTTCACTGTTGAAGGGTTTTAAAACATAAATGTAAGCGCTCTTTTGTTCCGGGTATAAAATATTCAGGCTGAATCTTATAATTATTGACGAAATCAAAACATACAGTTCCTTTAGATATAGCATGAGAAACTGAATCTTAAATTTTTTAATAAACTATTGCCAGAAATATCGACAAGAATCAAAGAGAAAAAAGGGGGATTGTTACTTGTACATGTACTTAACTGATATTAAGATGCCTGCTTGATTCGTTTCCTGTACCTGTTATTGATTTGACGTACGTATAAATACAGAATGTGTGTTTTCTGGACCGTCATATGTGAGATTTACGTTTTACAAGTTAATAAATATGAGGCCACAAAATTTAGCAACGGTTCATTTTACAGATGTATAAATCCACGTTGTGCAATGTTGTTGTGATATTAAGTTCTTTTTCCTTTAATCTGGTATGAGATCGGTAGAGTAGATATGGTTTGAAAGTTCGAGAATACATGGCACTTTTAAAATGTATGGAAAGCGAAAACTACTCAGATAACGTAATATTATCATTACCTGTCTGTTACATATATCATGAGACACATGCATACAACTGTCGTTATCAAATATCTAAAAGACAAAAATGACTTCAAATTAGGTAATACATGTATAGCTGCAGTTTTATGTTAATTGATCTAGACAGTTATTCATATCTACTTTAAATCATCGGCATGTTAACACTGGGGCTGTGAGTTCGAGAGCACCTCGGGGCAAGTTGTTCTGACTCTAACCTTAATTGACAAGGATTGCCAGTTTTCTGGTTGATAGTACTCCGGCATCCTCTCCCAAAAGACACTGGACGCCACGATAGAGCTAAAAACTGGCTGAAAGTAGCGTAAACCTGATGAAGTCAACACAATAAATGTTATGTTCCTGATTCGTTTCTATGTCTTGTTTTTGCCCGTACCCACAAAAGTAGGATAAATTGGTAGACTTTAACATACCATGAAGTTGTTAATTCTCTCAGTTTTGTTTTTGCAACCACTAAGAAGCACACGAATATTGCTGAATATCCAAATTTTAAAATAGCAATATTTCAGTTGAATATATGTTTATTTTACAGAAAAATTAGTAAAAGAGCGAACAGTATCAGTAAAATTGCCGTATACATTTTATAAATACTTTGCAGCATAGTAGTTAAAAAAAGGAATTGATGACGCTGGAAAGTATGTTCATTTTGATGCATTATTCAGAAATTAAACTTCCGGCCTCCTAAATGAAGCTTAACCAATCAGAAACGTTTAGAAAAATTACATGCCAATAAAGCCTTTGCATTTCTAACAAATATCCATTTGGGTTTAAAATATGGCAGATTCAAACGCCAGTAGTAAGGACCCGCAACGAAACAAGACAAAAAGGAAAGATGTATGTGTACATTACTAAAAAGTACAAAGCAGATATCGAAATATGAACAACCCAAAATGCCGTCTAGAAAAATATGGGACGGTTAAATACAGCAAACGCGGTCTAGTGCTTCTATAGGTATAAACAATGTCAAACTTTTAAGTTTAAATTTAAGATGGTCCGTACGTAAACAAGTAGAAAACATTAAGAGTGGTTTTATGGTCGTTTTCTGATCTTCCATTTCATTTTCAGATTATGCATGCATCGCCCCTCCTACTCTATTTTCTGACGGAGAAAATTGTGTGTCAAACATCTGATGCAGTACATGTAAAATGATCGAAAATCAAGACTAATATATTTAAAATTCGCCCTTCTAATTAACTATCTTTCAGAAAGTTCCCAATGACATACATTTACAAATATGCAAATTACATTCTGATGAACTACGTGACTTGAATGTAGCTAATAGACTTACTGAAATTTTAGGGAGCATCATCTGCTTCACGGGATAAGTTGGTGGAAGCATTTAGCTTGAGTGAAGAGATGCCTTTTGTTGTTAAAATATGTGCTTTGGTACGTTGTCAATTTGTATAGCTTAATATACATGGAAGGCTGAAAATAAACAAAAAAATATTATAGTCAAACCTAAAGGGCACCTCTATATAACAACCACCTGTTTATAAAGGGTAGCGCTGATTTCTACATTTTATGAATAGCATATATTTTTTGAACCTTTATATAAAGAACACCTTTTTGTAAAGGTCACTTTCTGGAGTTACCACGACTGCCCTTTATATACAGGTTTGATTGTATTAACAAAAATGTAATATGTAATTTCCCTAAAATTTAGTTAAAACTGAAAAAAAAAAATTATTATACTACATAAAAATACCACGTCACGGCTGTTTCCGCTTGTCACATGGAGACGGACGAACGCGTAATCTTTCACTTCATACCGGTCTTTTCATTCTTTCCGAACGAGGTTAACATATTACAAATAAATGTTTAATTGATTCTTTATTATTGATACATGCACGCACAATTTTTTCACAATATTGGCTTGTCGGAACAATGAGGTGTCGGTACAACTGGGTGTCGGAATAAAGGAATGTTAGAATAGTAGGATGTCGGAATATCATCCCTTAATATCTATTCTTGGCAATTCATTTACGTCCGACAATCTTAGGCGCACCTATTTTTCGTACATCAATTTACGACCGTAAATGATAAATAGTGTTGTAAATATAAGATGAATGGTTGATAAACCCGCATTATCTTCAGAAAACAAGATTAGCTCATTAATGAGGTTCCAGCGTGCCATAGTTAAAAGGTCAAAAATTGGAACATGTACATTTGATCTACAGGTACCTGGATTTTTAGATCAGGTTGGTAAAGTCGTATCGTAACTTATCATAATTATATTGTTTTTAAAGTGAAAACTACAGTATGGTTTTAAATCACACAATAATGCAGATTTTTGTTTATTTAACGATCGGTTGATGCGGTTTTTCACTGTTATACGGTTTAATAATGTATATGTATAGTAAGCGCTCTCTTCTTCCTGGTATAAAATGTACCGGCTTAACCTTTATAATTATTGATCAAATCAAAACATTTAGTATATTTTGTTATTACATGAGTAACTGAATTTCAAAATTTTGAATAAACTATTGCCAGAAAGATCTACAAAAATGGCCAAGGGAAAAGAGGTAGGACTGTTACATGTTCTGACATTAACTTCATTTATGTTAACATGAGGGCTTGATTCGACTTTATGAACCTGTTATTGCTCTGATATAATGTTTACTAAGGTTACAACTCCCCCAGGCAAAGTTGACCTTAGACGGTTTAGGCTGTTCTGTTTAGGTCCTTTTTGGTTTGATGCTCCCAAACCTTTAATGTATTTGGCTTCCCAATATCTTTGGTCTCGAGTGTACCTAATGAAGTTTATTCCAGAAACACATGTCGCACTGAAATTGGTATCATACCTTTATGTAAATACAAAATGTATGCTTTAGATCGTCATAATATATAAGACTTATGTACATTATTGTTTTCTACTCTTTACAAGTTTGTAAATGTGAGGCCACAAAACTTATAACAGTTAATTTTTCAGATGTATATATCCACATTGTGCATTGTGGAAGCGGGATGAGGCCATTGTCGTGTTTTCGCTTTATCATTTTACAAGGCAAATACATGAAGACAAGAGAAAAAAAGTAAAATCACAAAGGTTTAGCATGTCACATGATCACTTGTCATAGAATGAAGGTATAAAAAAGCAGTTATAGACTGGATTTTCAAGTAACGGCTATTTTGTTTGACCCTCAAACTAATCTGTTACCCTCATCCTTTCGGCTTCGGGTAACAGATTCGTCTTTGGATTCCAAAAAGTAGCTGTTACTCTGAAATCCAGTCAATAATTATGTTTTTCTGTTATACCTTGACCACATAATATACTATCAGGCGTATATCTATCTATCTATCTATCTCTTTAGGAACTAGTATATTTGTTCCTTTTTAACACGGACTTTTTATTGCAGAGCTAAGGATGCCCTTCATGAAAGTAGAACACGAAGATGCTGAGAAAATTGTCATATCGTCACACGGACGTCCCTACAAGTTTGATGACAGAACAAGTAGGTATTTAAGATGAAGTTGCTGAAAACATGGCCACTCAGGTTTTCTACAATTTTATATTACAGGCTACTAACCTTTTGCAGGAGTTAATTTCCTTTCCAGAAAGTATATTCATATATATATATAGTTTCAATGGGAAAATGAAAATTTTGGAAATTTTTACCCCTAGATATGGTCGATATTGTCTTCACACGGCTGTCCGTCCGTCCGGTAGTATTGATTCAGTGGAACAACGCAACAAATTATTAGATCAACCGATACTCTTATGTGTAAGAGCCATGAGACTCACACAAAAAATTGAATTTTTGTTAAAAATAGGAAGGGTTAGTTTACGTAAAAAACCATATTACTCAGTAGTTAGGAGCAGTTGAATTTTGGAAAGTGGTTTGCAACTTTCTAAGTGGTCAAGCTAACATTTGGATGAAATCATATCCAGACAGCATAAGCAGTCCGGAGTTATGCCGCTTAAAATTCGAAAATTGATGGAAAATTCCTAAAAATAAGAGTAGGACATTTGCATGATTATCTACTCCGTAATTACAAATCATTGAACTTCTACACAATGTAGATATATAATACAAGAAAATCTACGGCATATCTCCGTTTGGATTAATTACCTATAGTAGTTCAAGGGTTACGCCCCTTAAAATATAAAAACTACAAACATTCAAGAAAAAAATTCGAAGAATTGTACTATACAGAGGTAAACAATTTGGTACATACATGCATCACAATGTTTTGAACACATGTATAAATTAAGGTTTGCGCTTTATACCATCTTGGAGTTATACACCATGAAAATCTTCAGGGCAGAGGGAGGGCAATATTTTTTTTTTAAACATAAGGTTGTAATATATCATAATGCTCGTAATTGTAAATACTGTTGATACGTGCTAAATTGACCGGATTTTGGTCATTGCAACCCAGGTATGCCTTTCAAATCTTACGAATTATTGTAAACGTACCCTTATAATTATGAACAATGTTGAATTGTGCCAAAACTTTATTACAGTTAGGTCTTTGGGACCCAGTAATACCCTTGAAAATGTTAAAAATTCTTAGAAAGGGGTAACCCAAAGTATTTTTCCAGAAATATAGTTGTGACTTATCATAACACTCATAATTGTGAACGCCATTGATATGAGCACAATTTAGTCATTCTGACCTGGCTGTTATCTATTTTTGTTAAAAAGTTGATCTTGATACTTTCACCGCCAACATGGAGTTGAGACATCTAATACAATTCAGAATTAGGAGTGCTTTGAATACGTACAGACATTAGGTTGATTGATTGACTGTTGTTTAACGTTCAGTGAGCAATATTTGAGCTATAGTCAGGACGAGAACAAGTTAATCAATACTGATAATTTAACGGGGCAGACCATTGGGGAGAAAATTTTGACAGCCACAGGAAAAGGAGGCTACTTTGGGCAGGAGCGGGAAAGGAGGAGGTATAATAAGGACACTTTTTTGCCCCATAGAATTGCCAAATAACAAATTGTGCACGACGGGCAAGTTATCATTATATTACCATAAATAAGTACCCATTCTATTAGGAAAACCACAACATTCTCTTCTGCCCTGTATTCGTTCCAGATTTGTACTCGAAAGTTAGCCATGTTTTGCAAAATGTTGAAAATTACCCGAAAACTGCTTATTTTTAGACAGTTTTATTTAAAATTAGATATGAGCCAGAGCGAGTACCAAAAAGATATTTCTACAGAAGTTGTATATTTATAAGATACATCAACTGTGCAAATATTTTTTTGTACTCACTCTGGCTCATATTTATTTCTACCAAAAACTGACGGCAAATCATATATATTTGTGAATTTTACCGAAAATGTCCGACTTTTGATGTGACACGTGATGTCACTATGACGTCATAAACCCCACATTTGCCTAAGAAGGAATGATTTGGTATATATACAAACACTTTATACGTATATTAACCAAGAATTGTGAAAATCAGAAAATCCTCATTTCACGGGGCAAAATACTGGCCTCATCATACCTCCTCCTTTAGTCTTGCAACTAGCCACTTACGGACCATTCATGAAGAGCTTTGTTACAAGGGTTCTTTAACGTGCAGTGTGTGGCATTCTTCCAACATGGGACCTCGGATTTTACGCCCCCATCCGACGGACGTTGGTTATGTATTTGTGATTCCGCACAACCGGCGGACATCCCGTTTAGGAGGGTGTTTACCTCTCAAGGTGGAGAACCTGTGTCCTATTTCTATACTCCAGGTACCCTCGGGAACAGACATTAGGTCCTTACCACCTGTTACCTAATTTTGTCAGAAAGTTGGGTCACAACACTCTTATTTTAAGCATACAATTGTTATGTTTCATATTTCTCAGATTTCTCAGAATTTTGACTTATTTTGAAGCAGATAGAAACCTCCTGAAATAACGTAATTGCTGAGAACATTATGACTTTATTAACATTGTTATGATATTATGAAATTTGTCGATAATTTTCGATTGTTTCACAATATTTGATCCTGAATCGTAATAAATTGGATAAGAAATAAAAGTTTATTGTTGTGTATGTCCTCTTAATTTCCTGAAACAGTACCCTTTAAATTACAAAATACCAAAGTATCTTTGTGGAATCATTTCACATTTTGAAAAAAATGTCAGTAAATAACTAAGCAGTTGTTAGAAAATGATGGATACTACAAAACGGTTGTTATATGTAAAACATACTGTCAGATGAACTTTTATAAACTATATATTTCCTGAAATATTCAAAAGCGTTACATAAAAAGGATTTTGTTTTCTTTTGTTGTAAAACTTTGCTCCATATACTAGTTTTTAAATATATGCCTAATTATCTTGCAAACGCTCTCTTTGACGTAAATAAAACATATAAGTACTCGCAGTATTTCTTGCAGCTTGATTATTCATAAAATTGATAATGATCTTTGGCGGACAAAACTCAGCAACCTACAAGGACTACAGAATTGTCAAAGTGAAGACATACACTGTTCAAATTGTTTTATGATGTACCAGATATTAAAAAAACGCAAATGGAGTTAAAATCATGAAAAAACAACAACAGTTGTGAAATATTTGAATACGATTTTAACATTTGGTTAACAATTTTTATTTTTCAAAGAGTCGTCATAGTAGGTTCTGAACAGCATCAAGATGAATGTCAACTTAATCATCTTTTAGTAAAGGTTTATATAAAATAAAATGCGAACAAAAAGAAAGTAAAATTATATTTTGCATAAAAAATACTCTTTTAACATAATGCTGTAGTTTAGTTTGACAAAAACCAAATGAAGAATTGTAAGTTTTCCTTGCAAAAGAATAGTATAGAAAGTTAAAATGACTGGTGGAAATAAAATCACAAACTTTTAAACGACTTTAATAATAAACCGAAAATAAAATATTTTATAACGTGAAGGCTATCTGAATACTAAATGGGAATTATATTTGCATAAGTTTAACTAAAACAATTAAAAAAAACTGGAATTTCTAACACATTAACACATTAGCTCAGTTGTCAACATATCCGTTCAATGCTTGTTTTGTCTTTCCCCATGTGCAATTCCTGGAATAGAATCTTATATAGTTGATACAAATTTACATGAAAGTGTGTAGTGTCCGCAACGAATTTAATTAAATGAAAATCGTGAACGAATAACTTAAATTACTTTTATGTTATGATATATTTACGAAATAAGATTCACTGAGTAAACGCGTTTCTAATTTACCCTGAAAAGAAGTTTTGCTCTCATTATCACTTGATTATTTACGCAGTTTTTAGGATACAAATGATTATGCTTGTGTTCTTTTTTTTTAATGAAGCTAAACCAATCGATTTTGATGAAAAAGAACTCAAATATATTATTGAATCTGAAAAATAATAAAAATATTTTCATATATATAAAAAAAGTATTACTTCTTTCAGAAGTTAAAACGAAAAAAATATTTATGTTCCGGGCACTACATTGCTGCCAACGCTATAATTTGACATTTTTCTGGAAATTAAGTATTAAAGCAGTAATGGAATTCAGTACTGGTTTGGGTTTGTACGTAATAATAATATGTCTGTCCGCGAAAAAAGCGTTATTGTATTATACTAAGACGTATTGAAGTAAAACGTTATCATAGATAACAGGTTATGACACAATGATGCCTTAGTTTTGCCATCTTGTGACTTAGTTGTGGCGTGGCAACAAAGCAACAAAATGATGCAATGCAAAACGTCATTTTAAATGCGACATAACGAGATAATGACAAAACGACAAAATGAAACAACGACATTTAAGTGTGACAAATGACATTTAAAACGTGACAAGACGGAAAGACGATATCGTCTTTTCCACCTTTTCTATGTCGTCACTTCATTATTTCGCCTTGTATTTTGTCGTTTTGTCATTTTCTTGTTTTGTCGTTGCGACAAGACGAAAAGACAACAAGACAACGGAACGACAAAACTTTATTATGTTTAAAGGATGTTATTTCAGTATGATTATAATATACGATACAACAATTAATTAATCTTTTTTTTATTATTATTTGTATTCGTACATGTTTCTTTACATTCATATTTTGCCTGAATATTATTATATTTGTTTTAACGACTCTGTTCATGAAATTACTTTTTAAGTGAATAATTCTGGTCTGCTTTACGTGAGATAGCGCTCTATCGTCTTGTCGTTTTCTCGTTTTGTTGTTTTGTGGTTATCTCTTTTTGTTGTTCAGTCATGTTGTCGTTATCTCGTGTTGTAGTCTTGTTGATCTCTCGTTTACTGCTATTTTGTTGTCTTGTCGTTTTATCTCTTTGTCGTTTTCCCATTTTGCCGTTTTTATTGTTTTGTCGTCTTGTCGTTTATCGCTCTGCCATTCTGTCGTTGTGTCGTTTTGCCGTTCTCTCGTTTCGATGTTTTGTCGTCTTGTCGTTCTGTGGTTTTGTTGTCTTGTTCTTTTATTTTGTCGTCCTGTCATTCTGTCGTTTTGTCGTACTCTCCTTCTGTCGTCTTGTTGCCACAACATAACAAATCGACATTTAGCTAAAATCGTGCTTTGTCGTTCCTTACTATTAAGTGAATAATACTGGTCAGCTTTACATGAAATGGCGTTCTGTCGTCTTATGTGCTCTCGCTTTGTCGTCTTGTCGTTTTTTTTCGTTTTGTCGCCTTGTCGCTATCTCGTTTTGTCGTTTTGTCGCTATCTTGTTCTGTCGTCTTGTTATCTCGTGTTGTCGTCTGGTTGTTCTCTCGTTTTGTCGCACTGCCGTTTTGTAGTATTGTTGTTCTGTGGTTTGTCTTCTTCTTGTTCTCTCGTGTTGTCGTTTTATCATTTTGTTGTTTTATCGTTTTGTCGTAATGTCGTTTATCGCTCTGTCATTCTGTTGTTGTGTCGTCTTGTCGTTCTGTCGGTTCGTTGTTTTGTCGTCTAATCGTTCTCTAGTTTTGATGTATTTTTCTCTCATTTTGTCGTCATGTTTCTCGTTTTGTCGTTTTGTTCCCGCAACGACAGATTGATATTTAGATAAAATCTTGTTCTGTCGTTCCTTCGTCTTGTCGTTTTCTCATCTTGTTGCCATAACAAAACCAGAAAACGACAATACAAATACATGCCAGGCGAAATAACGAAAGGACGATATAGAAAAGGACAAGACGTTATCGTCTTTTTGTCTTGTCATGTTGTAAATGTCGTTTTGTCGAGCTTAAATCTCGTTGTTCCATTTTGTCATTTTTCGTTTTGTTGCATTAAAAATGGTGTTTTGTCGTCCTATCTTTCCGTCATTTTGCCGTTTTGTCGCCCCGCGAGATGCCACAAAGAAGCCACTATATGAAAGAGATTGTATCGTTTATTTTGAAGCAGTTGATTTGCAACAAGTTAGTATTAACTATGTAGTCGGGCCATGGCTATCGTTTCGACGGCTCTTGCTGAATATAGTTTGTGTTGATGATGGGAAAAGTGTAATATTCTATTGGATATTTATTGTTTCCACAAATCTTAGCAATTAATCTATTTTTGAATATATATATTGCATTAAGCTAATCTGAGATACATTAGTGGAAAGTGATACGAAGTAATAGAGATTGATATTATTGAAAATCCTACAGAAGCGTAGTAAACACCTAAGTGTTAAGTGAAACAAATGAAAGCGCCTAAATGATAGATCAACATCAACTACGAGTCCTGCTTTATTACTAAAGCCCGTCATTTTGCTGCAATATTCTTTATCCAAGAAACTCCAGCAAATCGAGAAAGTTGGAATATTACATTTTATGATACAGGAAGCATCTACACAATAATATGACAAAAATTTTTAAGGAAAGCATTTGATGTTAAGGACGAGAAACTGAAGAAGATTTTGAAACTGATTAATTGGCTATACAAATGTGAAGCCATAATTGTTTCGACCAATAGGGGTCCAGATTAATTTTTATTTTTATCCCAGTCCCCATTTTCCTCTACAAATCATGTTTTTTATTATGACTGAAAATTACAACTATTTTAACTACCTTTCATTTTATTTTTAGGCAATTGGAGTGTTTGGGGAATAGCTGAATATTTTCAAGCATCTTATGCTGTTACCTTGTACAAGGCAGGAATTCAGTTTGGAAGTCTTGATAAACTGTTGTCTGATTTCAATCACACGGCAGCCCGTGTTATGTTAAAATAAGTCTTAAAAATTCACCCTTCTGCTTACCTGTATACTTTTATGACAGACACAGATCTCAATGTTAAAACGCAGCTTAAAAATGTTGGGAAGTCAACCTTAGTTGTCATATACCACTTAAAAGAAAACAAAACCAACCAGGTTTTAGCTGAAATGCTAGTGAAAGAATGTCTGATTTATAAATCCACACGTCGACCAGCATTATATCCGGATTGGTACAATTTAAAATATGCACATCTGAAAGGTCATGAGAAGTTTACTGAACTAATAAAGACTGAAATGCCACCAGTTCCCGTTACAGGCTTCCGGCAGACAACAGCGATACGATATAGTGATACCGACCTCAACGGACACACTAACTACACTGTATATTTAAAACTGTGTATGGACTGTGCATCCGAAGCCGCCATTAAAGGCCACTTACAACATTACACACGTGATATGTGTCTGTTTCCTGTTGAAATTGTTGAAATGAATTTTGTTGGAGAGAGTTTTCCAGGAGATGTACTGACTACTTGTGTTTGGCAAGAAAAAGATAATTTAAAGACACTTGATTTTATTATTTTGAATCACGAACGTCCGGTTTTGTTTTCCATCTTTACATTTTCATTAAATCCTTTCACAATTGTATCAAAAATATAACAAATACATGCGGCAGCTCGTCTTATTACTGTTCAGGGTTATTTTGTTCCCTATCAATGTTCTTCAAAAATTAGCTCTTTATCTGTAGTCCTATCTCACCTTTCGTTCTGCTTTCTTTGGATTCTCCTTATTCGGTCAATTTCTAAAGTTAAAATTGGGATAATTCAGTCAAAACCTAATTAGCAAGTTAGATGTATGAAAAACTATAGAAAAAAAGAAATAACAAAATCAAAATAATATAAAAGAAGATGTAGTCAGTAGAGCGTAGAGCTTCGATTTAATTTGTGATCTTCAAATTAGGTTCCAGAGTATGAACATATAGCTGGTTGATTGGCATGTTCGCCTTTGATCTAACACCTTCTACAGTATTTCAACAATGTTAGGGAGATCAGTTTAACTGGTAGACGAAGTCAAAGTATCCAGACTGCTGGTAACTAGTGAAGTTTAAATGATAAGGCTAGAGTCCATATGGGAAATATGCTTGAAGATCTTCTCAGAAAGCACTGAGACAATTTAACCAGAAGAATTCATGAATGATCGTTGAATAGTCTTGTACAGTGCTTATGTTTTTATGCCGATCCAAATCCAAAATGGCTGCTATCGCAGGATGTATGCGTCAAGATCTTCTTCACACAAACCATTGAAACAATTAAACCACAACTGTCTATGAGAAAGCATTGGATGCCATGTGCAAAATCGGCGTTTTTTCTTAAACCAATCCAAAATCCAAGATGACCTCCACTGTAGGACAAAGTTTAACATGGGAATCTGCAGAAAATGTGCTTAAAGATCTGCTTCGCAGAAACTACTGAAACAATACAACCAGAGGTGTTTATGACTGATTATTGAAAAGTCCTTAAACAAAGTTCATGTTGTTTTATATACAGATCCAAAATCCAAGACAACCGCCATTGCAGGATATAGTTTAACATAGGACCGTAATAACTTCATGAGGTGCCACTGAGATAAGAATTATGTTCCTTGGCAGAAATATTCACTGACTGGTGCTATACCAGTTTTTTCTTTTTTTGTGCCAATCGCAAATCAAGGACGGCCACAATCAAGAAACATGGTGCAATACAGGACCATATGTTAGGATAAGATGTTTGAAGTTGATCTTCTCGAAAATAGTTTGCAACAGTTGAACAAACATGTTCATGGATGATCATTAAATGGTCTTTTACAAAGTTTGTTTTTGTGCTAATCTATATTCCACGATGACCACTACCGAAGGACATAGTTTAACATGGGACTTTATTGCAAATACATTCAAAGATCTCCTCAGTTTGAAGCTGTTTCTTGGCATAAGCAATCCGTGGATAGTCCAGTATAAATTATTATTGTGTCAATCAGAACCCAAAGATATGTTGAAATATTTTTTTCTCAAAACCATCGAACTCATGGAATCAAAAGTTTTTTTTATCGATTTTAATTGTTTTTTCCTTACCTATCCAAAATCTTTGATCCATGGTACCATTGGACAGTTTAACACAGGATTCTATGCAAAATATAGGCAAAATTGTCTTTGAAGAAACTTTCTATCAAGTACATGTCTTTGCTGAGTCAAATTTTACGATAGCAACTTCTGTATGAGAGAGTTAAACATTTAGTGCTATAGGCATTTGTCTGGTGCCTATTTATTAATTTCCAATAACTGTTCATTTTATAGGTGAGCAATACAGGCTCAGGTACGCCTCAGCTTTGGTTTATGTGCAATAATCTGGGAGGGGAAAAATTTCTAGAAACCTTTTTCCCCTCCTCATATTTCTGAATTAATAAGATGAATGCATGGTATTGAACTAGAATAAACTTCTTACGAAAGAAAATAGATTTGTGTAATGTAAAAAGTCTGAATGCTCTATGAAATTTTGAATCTTGGTTTATTTTTATCGATTCAATTGAAGACACATGTTTACATAAATAAATAGGAATTTAACTGTTGAAGTTAACTTGATTTTTCACGAATTCTGCAGGAAGTTTACACTGTCATAAGGACGATCAGGACGTCCGCTTTCGTCAGTCTACTATTGTCAGTATTCAAACATTGTCACTATTAATTTCAACTTTCCTTTGTATCTGTTTTATCAAATTAAAACATACTGCTATAATATCCGGATATAAAAGATTCAATCTGATTTCCACCATTATATACTGTTCTGAAGTTAAAATCTAGAACATTACATCATCAGGATATCAAATAGTGCGAAAGTGTTTATCTTAAGGCATTACCAGGCCGTCAAATGTTTCAAAAAGGTACAGAACTGAATTCATGGATATAACTTTATGGTGGATGAACCCAGATTTTTTTGGTCTTTTTTTTCTTCTTTTGTTTTTGTTTTTGTTTTTTTTTTCTTTATATGGAAAAACTGATTTGTGCCCGCATTTTCTTAGTATTCCCATTAGAATCTATTACGCATGTCTAATACGATTACAGCGTAAATTTACAATTACACATATATATATGAATGTTCCAGGCATTTCCCTCTGAGGGTGTAATCTCGTTTAGACAATCTGGTTTTTTTTTTCTTTTTTTTTTGCAAATTGGAATTTTATCTTTTTACAAAATATTGTTTTCATTAAATAAACTAACTTTGATATCTAAAGTTTTTCAAATTTTAAATAAAATCTGTCAAATAATTACTAAGATATTGATATTTGTATAAATTAACGTCTTATAGACTTTTTTTCCGGTACTTATGTTTCAAGTCAACAATTTTTACCCCCGTAATTATTTTTCCCTTTATTCAATTAATTTTTTATATACTATACTTTAACATTTCAAATTTCCAACATTTGAAAGGAGTCTGATATATATTCAGCTTTATATATCTACAGGAATTAATAGGGTCGTGATATTCTCGTTCGTGAAAAATCTTACAGGTCACCCTGCCCTTTCTACCTCCGAAAAAATTTTGTTGATAAAAATTAAATAATTTTCATTTAAAATATATTATTGCCCGAAACATTCCCAGATTAGAAGCAAATCTGCCAGTTAAAAAATATGTTGTCAAGTGAAGATTTTCCGGTCATTTTTAGGTCCTTGATCGTCTGGCGAGAAAATAAAATGTAGACATCCGCGTACACGTATTGAAAACAAATTGCTGTGTTTATTTATAAGCTTTTAATTTATAGACATTGAATGTTTGCATCATTTTTAGTATTTTATTAAAGTCATCAACATGTGTATGAAAGGTGCCAGGTCAAGCAAGCGGTCAGTGGAATAATGTTTGAGCTGACCTCCTAACATATTCAGTTGGAGCTATCTTCAGGGATCGTCGAAGTTACCTTAAGTTCGTTTTATCAGAGCTGTGCATGAAGATAAAATCGTTTGTCTTAGCTTCTACCCCAAGTCAACTTGAACCTGTCAGGATGACAGCTTTTCTGTCATTAAGTTAACTTGCTGAGGAGTTGTTATAACAGGTTCTTGTAAACTTTGTGAAAGGTTAGGTCTGCGCTGATCTATTTATGATCTGATAAAAAACTCATGTACCCGATCAATGAATAGATTACAGTAATATATACTTCAGAAACTGTGACATTACTCTGTTATTTTAAGCGGCATTCAGCATTAAAAAATTTCTGAAATATCATATTATCTTTATTTCTAAAACTCTTAACACACGATACATTTACTTACTATGCTAATTTTGAAACTACATTTTTAAGTATTATCATGACAATGTTCTATAGCTGTATAGACTTTCCTGTTGAATATTTGAAATTTTATTAATAAAAGATTAAAGCAGTATTTTGAATTAAAAATGGATATCTATTAGCAGTTGATACCCCCCACTTTTCATGAGAGTTTTTTTCACCATCATTACATTTTTTGCTCCAAACCTTGGTTTGGGGCGAAAAATGTAATGAAGTTGAACATAAGCTCACTCATGAAAAGTAGGGGGGTATACCTTTTTCTTAAAAAATCATATTTTAAAAATAGCAAAATACCCATCTCCATTTT
>JAOXYI010712959.1:0-14286 GCA_028566495.1 Lithophaga antillarum
GTGGCCATCTTGTTTGACGGCAGGGTCATCGGATGGCAATCTGAAAGGGGACTACTAAAGAACCATTCCCGCCAAAACTAGTTCAAATTTGCCAAAACTGTAATTTTATACAATTTTTTAAAATAATTTTTAATCGTATTTTCTATTTATAGTAACGGCGGCCATCTTGGTTGACGGGTGGGGTCATCGGATATAATTCTGAAAGGAGACTATCCAAGGACTATTGCATCAAAGTTTGGTTCCAGTTGGCCAAGTAGTTTCAGATGGGTAGATCTTTCAGTGCTTTTTATCCCTATGTTCTATTTATAGTAACGGCGGTCATGTTGATTGGTCGGCGGGGTCATCGGATACAATTTGAAAGTAGACACCCTAGAGATGATTCTGGCCAACTTTGGCTTAAAATGGCCCAATGGCCCAGAAGATTTTTGAAAAAGTTTACGGACGGACAGACGACAGACGATGAACGACAAGTGATGGTAATAGCTCGCATGGCTTTCAGCCAGGTGAGCTAAAAAAAAGGAATATTTCATTTGATGTTTTACCGTAAACTTACGCTGAACAATCCTAACAGACTCTCAGTTTTTAGTTTGAAAAACAATTTTCTGTCAAAAAACCCATAAAGTATGGAAAATTCTACTGTAGCATGGATCAGAGGTGTCCCATGAATTTTTAAATAAGCGTGATTTCAATTAAATGAGAAAAAGAGAACATTTATAGTTTGGTATCTTGGCACTATAAAACAATGAACCACCTAATGTGACTGTAAAGAGCTGCTGCAAATGGTTTTATCACTTTTTAAAACTACGACCTTGAAAGGCAGAATTATAGTTTGTAAAATAATATGAGAAATTGATTTTTATGGCTATGTGAACATTAACCACAATGGTTTGGAATGAAATGATCAGATAATATAAATAATAATAGAAACATTATTAATTAAAACTTATTAATAAAAAATTATATTAAAATCATTATAAAACAGTCTGTACAATATTGATTCTTGAACCTGGAATGATACTGTATACATTTGTTATTTGATTGAAATCAATTGTTCGTATGAAATGTTTAAAATATCTCTTTTTTTGTTCAATGAACTATAATAAAAAATGTCTCTTCGTTACATTCGTTGCATTTTTGTGTAAAAAAAGACTTCACGGCTGTGTAACCGTAATTTAGACATTACCAAGTAGGGAAGTAAATAGAAATTTTCCAAACCATGCAGAAAGAAAAAAAATGAAAAAAAGATCATTATCAAACACTCCAGAAAACTGAAAAAGGTTTTTCTTACCCATGTCGATAAAGCAAACTTCCCCAACATACATCAATGACCAACCTTAAATTACAAACCATGAGCAAGCGAAAAAAATGACTGGTTATTCAGCACAAAATAAAAGACTATCGATTTCTGTTGCCTCAGCTGCACTGTGTTGACACGCAATCGATGACTATACTTCTAAAGAACTCTTTAAAAACATCCTCGCTTGTTAACTCGGAATAAAATGATCTCTTCCTTCCAAACCAAATAATTGGGTAACTTTGTATCTAAGAAATCCGATAGATATAAACATATGATATGGCGATGACAATTAAAAATAATAGGAGATCCTTGAAAAAACGGAAAAAAAATTCAACACAGTTTCATCTATATACCGTATCATGATCTAGTCATAACAAGTCAATATCTGGCTATATATACATCAGTTATTACATCAAATGCTTGTTAGTGGATGATAACATTTCAGAAAATTTTATAAACTTCCAAAACAAAGTAACATGCGCCCAAATTTCTATGAATTTGTCAAGGATAACTTTAATGAGGCTACGGAACCATACTACCATACCATTTAAAGACCGCAGACTGTATACGTCATCCAAAATATATATGTTCCCAGTGTGAAACAGATTCATACGAGATTGATTTTGTTTGGCCCAAATTTAACGAAAACTTTGTACCTGGAACTTATTTAAAAAATGTCCCTGGAAATTACAAAAATATAGTCTTCTCTGAAACCTATCTGATGGAAAATTTGTTTCACTGAAATTTATTTCACGCAGGATTTCTTCTGTTATATAAATAAGCGCAAGAAGTAAACGACAAAAGCATATCAAAACAATATCATTGCTTAAAAACCACATCTTTACGCATATTCCTTACTTGTGAACAAACAATCTTATGGATCAAAAACTGATTATGGATACACTTATCGACAAAAAATACATATATAATTTGAAAAATGTCCTTGAAAGTTATTACATGTTCATTTAATCAACACGTTTGCAATCTATCACATTTATAGCACCCATTAACAATAGTGTTTTGTTTAGTTTTATGTCCAATACATAAAAGTGAAAAATTGGACAGTCTCCTTGTTTGGCACTATTGATCAATCTCATTAAAATAATTGCCATTGGTAAAACATCATTTACAAATGTTTACACTACTGAAACAACCTGAAGTGCTAGTTCAGAATTGGTCTTCTTTGCCTTTTTTGATGTTTTCGATGAATGAACTGTTGGTCCATATTCCGGTGGCTTTGAACTCAAGTTTGGAGTAGATGCGCTTACAAGTTTGTCAGATTTATCAATTTCAGAAATTTGATCATTTGATATTGATGTCTTGAATGAACTTCGAGGTGGAGTTTTTTTCACGATTGGAGAATTTTGTCCAGTGAAAGCATTTCTCGGTGGTGTTCTAGTTTTGACAATGGGTGAATTAGACACTGCAAAGGCATCTCTTGGTGGAGTTCTTGTTTTGACAATAGGGGAATTCTGTCCTGTTAATGACTGATTTCTTTCTAGTGATGATGTCTTCGAAGCGTTTTTCACGCTATGGGACTGGTTCTTAACTATTGGCGACTCCATATCGAGTGACCATGATGCCCTTCGTCCACTACTTGGTTGTGACAAAACAATGTCAGACGGAGACAGCGGTTCTAAGTCCGGTTCTTCTGTTTCTTCTTTTTCGTCTTTGTTTACTGCATCGTATGCCCCTGCTTGCTTGTTTGGATCGCTCCATAACAACTGACATCCATTACAACTTTTTAAAATGCGTCCAAAACTGAACATTCTGCAACAGTCACCCTGTGGGAAATAAAGGAAACTTTCTTAATAAGATAATTTTTACCAAGAACTCACTATTGACAAGTTGAAATCAATTTTGAAAACGCTGAATAATACCAATAAACTCCGTTAAGTAAGTCACACAGCAAACAAAATGTCAGTTTTTATGCATCAGATACCAATATTTGAGCTAAGAAATCTCATCAGTGATGCAAAAGCCAAAAACATTTGAAGAGTCAATCCGTTCCACACGTACCCCAGCAGGCATCCTCCGGTTGAAACAATGAAATAATGTTATTAATCCTCCAAACTGATTCAATGTCATTACACAACATTAGGCCAAAACTCTTTACAAATGCTGAGTCAACACAAAATATTTAAAAGATGTGCTGATATTAAACTGTTATTTTATTAAAATTCTCGAAGTAAATAACTTGAATTTTAGCAATAAAACGTTATCGACGTTATCCAATGTCGTTTATATGACATCAAATCCATTAAAAACAACCGACGATGTAATACCATCATTTTAACCAGATGATTCAAGCTAGAATTACTGGAAGTTCAACATGTTCAAAATCATTCTTCAATTGCCATTTATGAGTATGTAGATAACTGTGAACAATAAATTTTTAATAAAAGAGTATAAAACTATTTATATGCCAAATTTCCGAGGCTAATTTATTACTATGAAGAATGTGAACGAATTATCGACATTAAAATGTAATTGCTATAGGTGCAACTGTAAAGGTAAAACCACAGGTAAAATTTAATTTGAACGGAGACAGGTGCACACGATGCATGTGACAGAATGGTGACTGTTGCATATTCAAGTAAGGACGCATTTCTGAACTAAAGGTCACTTTATGTTTCAACCAACCTTATTGTTTAAATTTCACATCAATGTTATTTAATAATAATAAGATATCTAGTACACTACTTTAAACAGTTCTTTAAATTAGATAGCAAAGAAACATGCAAAGAAAAACCAAGAAATAGAAATAACGTGTTAAGCAGTAGCACATGCATCATTAGTAATGTAAATGGTAAGTATTGAATTCTGCACAGTTGAAGAATTTCGTCTTATATTTAGAATTTTTGCGAGTTGAAGGAGGTGGATAAGTGGCAACTAAGTACAATATTTTCCAAAGCTGTTTGCTCTCTCATGAAGGTTGTTTTTGAAAGTTGTTATGCATTTATTGGTGGAAGTTGGGAAGTGCAGATTCGGGGGTCTACAATCATCATTTAAATACTAATTTCAGAATGACCTATATCAAAATGAATGGATGAAGACGAAATGTACATTTGTACTATTATTTTCATCACTTGCCTTGTAACGGAATCTGGTTCCAGTTAACATTAATATTATGATTTACAGTAAGGTATTGACTTAAAGTAATAGAGCTAGAAATTACCAAAAAAACAAAAAACAAAAACAAAAACAAAAAAACAAAACAAAAAAACCCAAAAAACAAAAAAACAAAAAAAACCCCAAAAATTGTCAGCTATACATTAGTATTATTTTTTTGTATTCTGAAAATTATAAGTACAAAAATAGATTGAAATTAGATGCGGTTTGTGTCAATGGATCATCACGGATATCACTGTATTTTAAAAGCTCACCTATCCTTCTCCAAAATAAATTTAATACATGTCATGCACTCGTGTATCACAAATATGACAATAAAATGGGACGAACAAAGTTCGTCACAGTAATAAAATGACTCATTTTTACCTTTGCACAGGTAACCCAATACACAAAGGAGCGTATAAATGTGTTAATGTTTTGAAACCCAGCCTACGCACTCTTACGTAAACTAATTGATTTCTAATGGGAATGGAAAATGTAGCTAAAACGAAAGCCGATACCGAAATTATAAATGAATACTTAGATATGCATTAGACTGACACTACAAGGAATTTACATGTTTATCAATACAGACATGTTGGTGTATATTATTGTAGATAATGTGTATATATCTATGTGTAAACAACCTATCATTTTACATCAATAATACAATCTATATTTAGTTTTTGGATTGATAAAGATTGAGCGTCCATTCACATTCTGAATAAATTACCTCCTTTCTTTTTGTTTTCAGTTTCCCCCCAATTCCACTCACAAACATTTATATCTAGAGGCAATTTGTCAACATTGATCATTTGAACAATGATCAATTGTATATACGTTTAATGTTATTTATAATATATTTACCTTATTATTTCTTTTCTTTGTTCTTCAATTCGATAAAACTTCTATATTTCGCTAAGTCCACACAAATTATTATTTAAGGAGTACCAGGTGTATTTTTCATTAACCTCCAAATAACTCCATTTTAACTGTCAAATGATGGACTTTTACATATGATGTGCTCAGAATATATTGTCAGAATGTAAACAAGGTTAAAGGTAATAACAAAGGGAAGTAAATGAGCTAATCAAATTAATACGCATGCGCTTAAAGAAAACTCCCGGGAAATTTATAAAATGGAGACAAAAGATCACGACATGAAGTTATTGTCTGAAGCCACAATGCAGATTATCTTTATCACGCAATATCTATCGTGACAGTTTACTGTATTCACTGACCAGACCGATTAACAGGAAAAAGTAAGATTATTACTTTAATAATCTCTGGGGAAGACATAAGACAAATATAAAAGCTGGCGCACTTTCAGCGGTGATATGTGATTTGATAATACACAACTGATCCAGTTTATTATTTCATCTAAAAAACACCATTCGATTTATAGAATTAAACTATACCAGTATATTGGTCCCAGGTACCTATTAATACACACCTCGGCTTTAGCAGAGACATATGAAACCATTTAATTATATGTCTCTGGCTTTAGTAAACGTTTTTCTTTCCAAACCAGGATAATTTTTATTCAAAAGGAAATAAATAAAAAAAATTCAGATTGATTTCGTGTGCAACATGGTATAGAATTTCAACAAACAAATTGTGACGTTACGTCTGGAAACAACCATAACAACAAAATCTAGGTGTGTAGAAAAAGATAAACATGTTTTCTAACAAGAAATCTTTTTAAATATATACATTTAGTTTTAAACTGAGTTTTCATAAACGCGATCGAAGTCGTATAATTGTTGTTAGATATTTACTGTAAATACCTTGCTGTAAGTTGCATTAATTACAGAGAACATAACAATGAAGTGCATCACAACAGTAGTATCATCAGATAAAGAACCAAAAGAAAAAGAACAGAAAAAAAATATGAGGTGAAATAACAGGGTGGCAAGACCTGTTTCTACAGGTACTATATATTGGTAAGATTCATTCATAAACCTTCTAACCCTAACCCCTAACCCGTACCCCTTTAATTGCCTATCTTAAATCTGGTGTAAAATT
Source organism: Lithophaga antillarum (assembly GCA_028566495.1). Taxonomy (NCBI): domain Eukaryota; kingdom Metazoa; phylum Mollusca; class Bivalvia; order Mytilida; family Mytilidae; genus Lithophaga; species Lithophaga antillarum. The sequence goes on from JAOXYI010712959.1 coordinate 6,434, forward strand.
TTAAAAGGGGGGATTTGAAAAGGGAGAGATGATTTAATTAATTAAAACTTGATTCTTGGTTTTCACAGACAGATTTGTTAAAAATGCTTCGGAAAATAAAGAATTAAAAAGGAGCATTATCTATCGTCATTCATTTCGTGTGTGAAATCTCTTCTTACTTGTCAAAAATTGTCATAAAATACTAACAGTTATTTAACAAATCCTAATAAACCGGTACTAAGTACAGTTGCTCTTTTTATGTCTAGCGAAGAAATGGAACGACATGCTGTTTTGATATTTAGCGAAATAACGAAACGACAAAATAAGGAAAATCTGACAAATAATAAAAATGACAAAAGAACTACAGACCAAATGACAAACGCCCGACTAAATAAATGTCTCGCCCTTTCGTTATTTCACGTTGTAGTCCTATGCGTGTAGCCTTCATTTTTCTGTATTTCGTCCTTCGGTTCTTAAACTATGCAATATTTCACTATATGGGTTTATCAGATACAGAAGATTGAAAATGTTCTGTTTAATTGAAAAAATATTATTTCGATGACACAAATAGGCAGCATAATACACTGCTTTTTCAGTGTTGATAAAATATGGATAGATTCAGTGCATCAAATTTAATAAAATATATATTGTTAACATTTGTATAAATAAACCAACAAGTAATATTTTAATATTTTCACATAAAAATGAATCGAGGTAGGTAATCCCTTTTTTATTTATTGTACGTACAGCCATTTTAAAAATCTTAAAGGACAATCCATGCAGAAAGTTTAATATAATTAAATTATATTTCTTCCCTTCTCAAACATAACTTTTTTCTTTTACACCAAAGACTTGAGATAGACAAGGAGAATGTTTGGGTATCTATAAAACTGATTAACACACGGCTATTCAGTGCCTGTACCGAGTCAGAATATGCTCGCCATGCACTTGTTGCTTCAGTTCTTTTATATGTAGCAATAAGTAAACGTTTGCCTGATTGAGAAAAGATTCCAGATAAAGGTATGATACCAATTTCAGCTCGCACGACATGGTACAAATAATAGATTTTGTAGAAGATTAAAGCAGTTAATTAAAACAGTTATAGTCTGTCGATACATGTAAATATATTGTACTATGGTGCGAAGACTGATATTCACTCGACCAAAACCTTGATGAATGCCAGTTTTCTGCACATCCATAAAACAAAAGACAATAATAATTGTATAACAGTCCAGAGAACACTGGTGTGACGAAAATAATGTTAATCTATACTTTAGCATGAAAAAGATAATGAAACCTGAACAGTCATTCGCTAATTTGTAAACGAACTAACAGGTTGAAAATGCATACTTCAACGATACTTGTATTTTTACACCACGTCACGAATTTAAAAAAAATTCAGTCATGCCTTTTCTATAGACTCTGCAAAAAAAAAAAAAAAAAAAATAATCAAGATATGTCTTTAAAATACGGGAATATCATGTTTAAAAGTTCCTCACTTTATTTAAGCGAAATACATTAATACATTTTATGTAATAATTATCTAATCGAGAACGTAAGACAGCATTTCTTGCAAATATTCCGTAGCATCTATTTTAAACACAGTTCTATTATACATGTACTGGGACTAATCTCAGACATGTATAAGTTTAAAAAATACACATTTTAGTACCTGTGCCCTAAATTATACATACACTATTTAATGCACACTTGGAGAGAGATATTTTTCGATACTTAGTCTTTCTGTTTACTAAAAGAGACTATTTTCCGTTGCTCATTATATTTTTTAGTGTATAACACGTTTTCTCATTTAATTCTATTTTTATAGCACGTGTTTTATACATCGTGTCTTCAAGATTTTCAGATAGTTTTATTTAGTTTTTAGTTAAAACTTCTGTTTATAGTAATGATATCTCTTTTTTAAATTAAAGTGCGACAGACACATCATTTGTGGTGTTTTTTAGTCTTTTTTTCCACCAATAAAATCAATTTGGATATTCCCTTAGGGTAATGAAATTAGTTATGTTGTCAGCTTCGTTTGTTTGAAATCAGTATATTATTCCATAAATAGTTTATGTTTTCTAAAAATCTCCTCGAGTTGTTCAATATTTTTCGCCATTGTTTCGTCTGAGTTTCGACTACGTCTGTCTGAAAGGTTACATTGCTGACTTACCTATAAAACTACAATAAAATGTTCCGCTACGAAAAGATTGTTAAAACTGATCTCTATTAAAACACATATTGCATGTTAGGCGTAAAATAGTTTGTTAGTTTTGTCTTCCAATAAAATTTATTGTTGTTCAGCTGCATTTGTTAAATTCTTCGGAATATAAGTAAGTAAATACAATGTGAACACCTTCACAGGTGAATAAGTATATGAAAAGTTCTAACGTCTGTCGTAAAAGAAAATTAATTATTGAACAAAACTTTTATTTGAGGAAATAATATATATATAAATTGATTACTTTAATTTTACAAAGTGACGTTAAAAAAACCAAATGGTCAAGTAAAAGTTTAATTTAATTTATTTTTAAAATTTTTTTCTGAGCGCCAAAAGTAAACCCATGTCTAATTGTATTATAAATTTGCAAACTTTTGTCATTGTCTCCATACCGTATATGAACACGTTTTTCCTGCTAATATCGTCTTATTTCTTGGATAACCATAAATCAGCCATCCCCTCCTTTGGTATCAACACCAAGGATAAGGAGTGTGACCTTCCTTCTTTATACTAGATACCAAAACCACATAAGTGTCCATATAAAGAACGTTATATAGGATAATGTTCTCGATGTTCCATAAAACCTCTTTCCAAGGTTCCTACAGCAATTCTAACAGCAATCAAAGAAGGCCTTCAAAAATATTGTGAAGAGATATACTCAACTCGTGGTGTCAGTCAGATGTGGATTCTTAAAAGCTCCAAAGATTTACTAGACTGCCTTCGTTCACAGTCACCGAATTTCTGCAACAATATTAAAACTTTCGATTTCTCTACTCTCTACACTACTATACTTCATTCAACGTTGAAGGAATGCCTGGAACTTCTCACTGAACAGTGTTTCTTTTATAAGAACGGTAAACAAAGATACCAATTTTCAGTTCGTGGTCGAAAAAAAATCCTAATTTGTTAAGAACCATATACTGATTTCAATAACAGATACCCCGAAATAGACATAACGAGAATGCTGGACTTTTCGATTGACTTATTTGTTGAATTTGGTGGGCTGATATTTCAGTAGACAGCCGGTATTCCAATGGGTACGATTTTTTTGTATTCATATGAAGAAGATTTATACAAACCTTCTGAAAGATAAAAAGAAACGTCATCTGACTAAATCCTTTAATTTCACTTTCAGATATACTATTATTGAAGATGTGCTGACTCTCAATAATCCTCATTTCAATGAGTGTTTACGTCTCATATATTCTAGTGAACTTGAAATAAAGGCTACTACAGACACTAGAAGGTCTGCTTCATACTTCGACCTTTTCCTGGAAATTGACAGAGATTGACAACTCAGATCTAGGATCTATGACAAACGTGACGATTTTAGTTTTCCTATTGTCAACTTCCATTTCCTCTCTTCCCCGGCATATGGAGTTTACGTGTCTCAGTTGATACGCTATGCCAGAGCCTATTCTAACTGCAAGGATTTCTCTGATAGGGATATGCTTCTAATCCCCCAAAATACGCAAGCAAGGATATGAGGAAGAAAGGTTGAAATCTTCGCTTCGCAAGTTTTACCGTCGCCATCGCGAGTTGGTATAATATTTCAGTGTCTGAACTTGCTACGGATGTATTTTCATCATCGTAGATCCTACACGTGTCCATTTGTATTTACTGCCGACTGTCATTTACCCTTTTGTGACCTTGCTACAGGATATGATTTTGGGATTGCATGACGGGTGATGCATGCATAGCAGGAGATGCTTACACTGTCGATGCACCTGATCCCACTACATTCTGGAGTTCATGTAATCCCAGCTGTTTGTATACTTGGATTTGTCATCTTCAACGGACTCATTCGAACTGATTATGGCATATTCCTTTTTATATTCCACAGCTTCGGTCATCAAGTGTTTTTTTTTTTTAAATAATTTTTTTTGCATAGTTTTGGCTACCCAGTATCTATTTATATCTCTCCTATCCCCATAACCCATTTTAACTGGTTTCTGTTAACTCTTTGCTGGCTCTGCTACTTCTGTTAGCCAGGCCCTTTTTGTATCTCGTCTATCTCCGTTTCTTGGCTCTGCTACACTACTTCGGTTAGTCAGGCCATGTTATATCTGTCTCCTTTTCCGGGCTCGTTTACTTCGACGGTTAGACAGGCCCTGTTTATATCTAATCTATCTTCGTAGCTTTGGTTACTACGCCCCTTTTTATATCTTTGCTATCTCTTTAAGTACGGTTTCCCAGTTCTTTTTTTATATCTTGATTATCTCAGTGCTACTTGCTTACAGAGTCAATGTTTACATCTTTCCTATCTCCGTGGTTTGATAATCTAGTCCATGTTTACACCTTTCCTATATCAATACCCCTCCTTGTATATATCTTTCCAGTTTTCAAAGCTTATGTAACTCTATATATTTTCCGTTCATACTCCGGTTTCTGTTCTCCAAACATATGGTTACACTGTCCCTATTTGTATCTGCTCGTCTCCACAACTTCGCTTACACAGTCACTGTTTGTATCTTTCTCTCTCCGTAACTTATAATATCCATTGACTTTTTATATCTGACGTTCACCACATATAAATCTCTTGATGTATCTTGCTATCGTCAATTTTTCATCAGCCTGTTTGTATTTATATCTAGATTTAGGTCAAATCCCTATTTGTATTTTGCCTCATTCTTTATCGTTGGTTGCCCCTATTTGTTTCTTTACTAGCTTTACTGCTTTATAAATGTTTTTCAGGAGGAAATTCAATTATCTGAAAGACAGGCGTTTTGGGACTCCCGTTTCTCGCCAAGTCTTCCTGGACAGACACACAAATAGGCAGATAACTGAACATTCAGGCTGTTTTAGCAGAAACTAAAGACTTTTTAGGTCGATCTTCATCATCTGAGGTAACTGAATAGTTCATAGATCCTTGTTGGATTATTTTATTTTTGGATTCATATTGCTTGTAGTTTCATATATATATAAGGCAAAGAGAATTTGATCCATTGATACCATGCAGGAATTCTATTTTCGAAAACAAATTTTAAAACTGAAAATGCTATATATTCATTAAATTTCTAAAGAACAGCACAATAAAACCTTGCAGACATGCTCAACCTAATCACGTTGATAACGCCCACAAAAGTTCCTATCTCTGAATACTAGTAAATAAGTTTCGCACGAGACGTACAACGTGAGGTTTGCTTTCAGATTCTGTATGACAAGAAACTGGTCAAATATGCACAGACAGGAGCGTCTTCAAGGCAAACATAAATATAGTCAGATGAATCGTTTTAGGAGATTTCTGTTCAGAATAAGTGTACTTTTAATGAAAAACAGAGATGATTCGTTGGTATGTATATATAAAACGTGGAAAAGTAGATGAAGAGAAAAAACTGAATGTAAGCTACTGATAGCTGACTTTCAAGGGAATACTGAATGCTTTTTTCATAGAGATACAAAATTCTAATATACAGCAATGGTTTTTAATCTGAAGGTATTTATTTCAGAAGTTCATTGCTAAAACTGTAATAGTATACATTTTAACAGGCGTAATTGTACAGATAAATAAATAAATAAATGAATAAGTTTATGTCCAGAATAATACTTCTATTACTGAACAATCAATCGTATTTTACCTCAAAACTTCAAAAGATTTCATTCTTAGAAATTCATTGTATATTTAGTAACGCAGTAAGTTATTGATAAATATATGACATAATGGGTTTACTATGATACAGCTTTTCTACTCTTGGTGTTCAAGGAAACAGTACATGTGTGAAATGACAAGTTAAACCAGTTCTAAAACTCAAAAAGTAATGTTTTCAAGAGAGTAATCAGGCTTACGGTATCATCGCTATACCACTCCATCAGTCATGGCACCTATCGGCTGTATTATTAGTATAGTTTTACTGCAGTTATGGTGAATTGATGGTACCAGGAACCTATCTGGAAGAAGCTGATACACGTAAATTCCACATAATCAGCAAATCCTTAAAATTTACGACGCAACGGTTTATTTTTGGTAATCGTGCTCGAGTAGTTGGTTTGACCAGAACACCCATTGTCCCTAAAATACATATACCTATAATAATATTTAGAGTAGCGTATCACCAATTTGCAAATTATAAGTTCATTGCGTTTGTTATCAATCCGAGAATTCAATAATACTTCTTTTCTGTAAACTCGCAGAAATAAATCTAAGTATGAAGCAAATATTTTCGCCTCTGCAGAAACCTTCATGTCGAGTTCACTTGGGTATATCAGATACATTGCATCTTTGATGTTACGAAAATTCGAAACAAGAAAAACCGTTTATCTCTAAACTATATAGAAATTAAAGTATGTATTACTTACTTTCAGTTGAGATCCATTACAAACACATTATGGCATTTCATCGTATTATAGTCAGTAGCATCATAGAATGACAAGATAACCGAAGTAAATTTCATAAAATCGTACAGGCAAGACCATTATAAACAAAGAATCAAACTCAAACGTGGAAAACATGTGCTGCTCACATGAAGCGCCCGCCGTATTGCCCAGTGCACAAAGCAGATAACAAGTCGCAAATCTGGTGACAAGAACGAATCATGCATACGATATAGGGAACATGCCCGTAAACATCTGTCATATAGAAACTCCATAATGGTCAACCATAAGATTTTCGAAGTGATGACATTAATTTGTGCACGATGTTGCCTTGAGTAGGTAGCTTTTGTGACAGTAATAACCCTCTGTCTAGAAAATGGCTATGGTGGAAATGTGAAATGTAGACCCCATACGCCGGCAACGCTAGTATATTCCTACTCAGAAAAGGAAAGTTCACAATCGGAAATCGTAGTCATTTCGTTTGTCTTATAGTTTTGATTTTAACCTCCCCGCGTTGTCTATCGAAGTCCAAGAAAGACGCAGAAATAAATGTATCTGTGGTGTTCTTAATTTCAAGCTCAGTGTTATAGATAAGATGTAAGTAAACGACGGTTGGTTAATGATAAGACAAAATTTCCTGATATGTGTTTTAACAAATGAAGTTTACGAATTTGGCAAACGCTGGTTTTGTGTAAATAGTAATCTATACGTAATGCATTATTGGTACCAAATACTGTGTCTTTTATTGAAAATTAACACCAACTGCCTCTCCAAGGCAGGAAATAGGCGAAACGAGAATCCACTCTCCAGTTATAAGAGATAAGAAAAGCCAATTATTTAGTTATTTTTGTTGTCAAGTGCTCAAAAAGTATACTATCAATTCATTGGCGACATTTATTTATATGGCTTATTAAATCTAAAACTAACATAATAAAAACTGCTGAAATTAAATTCATCCGACTTTTTTTTTCTTTAAGAATTATGTAACACATTGTAGCATTCACTGGCCTCAAGAAATATTGTGACCAGTATAAACACTTTCACAAATAAATGCAGAATTAATAGGTAAAACAGTAGAAACTTCAATCTACAACACTAGCATATTTTCGGTTTAGAACACAGTTTCAGCATACAGATAAATATAAATTTCGAACCTGAACCACTTCTACATCTGTTTAGGTGTTGTATTACTTAGCGAAATTGTTAATCGGTAGAATTCTGATATTTCTGTATTACAAATATGATATAAAATTACAAAAGATTGCATATAAAAGCAGACAGTCACATAATTAACAGTTCACTAAAAAGGAAGTTACTAGCATGTGTATTGGATATACAAAGC
>JAOXYI010713069.1:0-14283 GCA_028566495.1 Lithophaga antillarum
CCAAGGACAATTATTCTGACTCCCAGCCACATCAGACACATCACCCCCAAGGACAATTATTCTGACTCCCAGCCACAGTAGACACATCACCCCTAAGGACAATTATTCTGATTCCCAGCCACAGTAGACACATCACCCCCAAGGACAATTATTCTGACTCTCAGCCACAGTAGACACATCAGACACATCACCCCCAAGGACAATTATTCTGATTCCCAGCCACAGTAGACACATCACCCCCAAGGACAATTATTCTGACTCCCAGCCACCTAGTCCTTTCTATGCCTCATTTTTGCTGGGTGCTTAGAACAGAAACAATAAGTAACAATTTTATATATCTTTGATTTGGCCTGACAAGGATTCAAACCTTATCTCCAACACTATCAGCAAGCATCCAAACAGTTATACTATGATGGTGGTTCCATTTTTTGTTATAACCCCATTTTTAATAGACTGAAAAAGTGCTCTTTTGGACTCCTTGAAATAGTGTATCATTGTAAATATTATTGGCATCAGCCAAGGAAAACACAAGTTAAAGTACAAAAACCAGTTGATTTTAGATACCATACTTCTGGATGACCAAAATTTCTTTTACATATAAAAAATTATCCAACTGTAATTCACATTCACCTACAAAACATTTTTATGTATTAAATTACCAAGTATTTTCAGCTACTGCTAGCCATGTATTCACTGGAGTTTGGGGCAGTCTACTTTCAACCACTAACTGTATTCCACTATTGGTCACCTTGATGAGTGGAGTTTAGGACAGTCTACTTTCAACCACTGACTGTATTCCACTACTGGTCACCTTGATGAGTGGAATTTAGGACAATCTGCTATCAACCACTGGCTGTATTCCTCTACTAGCAACCAGTTAGTATGAGCTTGACAGAGTCTGCTGTAAACCAATGTCTGTATTCCAATATTGGTCAACAAGTGATGACTGGAGTTTATGACAGTCTGTTGTCAACCACCAACTGTATTCCTCTACTAGCAACCAAGTGATGATGAGCTTGAGATAACCTGCTGTAAACCACTGTCTATATTCCACTATTGGTCACCAAGTGATGAGTGGAGAATAGGACAGTCTGTTGTCAACCACTCTCTGTATTCCACTATTGGCCACTAAGTGATAACTGTAGTTTAGGGCAGTCTGTTGTCAACCCCTGGCTGTATTTCAAGTGATGACTAGGGTTTGGGACAGTCTGCTGTCAGTCACTGACAGTATTCAACGATTGGTCACGAGGTGATGACTGGAGTTTAGGCTGCAGTCAACAACTGACCATATTCCACTATTGTTCACCAACTGATGGCTGGGGTTTAGGACAGTCTATTGCCAACCACGGACTGTATTTCAAGTGATAACAAGAGTTTGGGATAGTTTGCTGTCAGTCACTGACTGTATGCTACTACTGGTCACCAAGTGATGGCTGGAGTTTAGGATAATCTGTATTTCACTACTGGTAACCAAGTATTCACTGGAGTTTGGGACACTGTCTGTTTTCCACTGGTCGACTGATTACCAAGTGAAAACTGATGTCTAGAACAGCTTGCTGTTAACCACAGACTTTATTCCACTGCTGGCAATCAAGAGATAACTTGGGTTTGGAACAGTCTGCTCTTAACTACTGACTTTATTCCACTGCTGGCAATCAAGAGGTAAGTTGGGTTTGGAACAGTCTGCTGTTAACTACTGACTTTATTCCACTGCTGGCAATCAGGAGATAAATTGGGTTTGGAACAGTCTGCTGTTAACCACTGACTTTATTCCACTGTTGGCAATCAAGTGATAACTTGGGTTTGGAACAGTCTGCTTTCAACCACTGACTTTATTCCACTGCTGGCAATCAAGTGATAACTTGGGTTTGGAACAGTCTAATGTCAACCACCGACTGTGTTCCACTTCAGACTATCAAGTGATGAGTTGGGTTTGGAACAGTCTGCTGTTAACCACTGACTGTATTCCACTACTGGCTATGAAGTGATGAATGGGGTTTGGGAAAGTCTGCTGTCAACCATTGTGTTCCACTTCAGACTAACAAGTGATGGGTTGGGGTTTGGACAATCTGCTGTCAACCACTGTGTTCCACTTCAGGATTCCAAGTGATGAGTTTGGTTTGGGACAGTCTGCTGTCAACCACTGACTGTGTTCCACTTCAGACTACCAAGTGATGAGTTGGGTTTGGGAAAGTCTGCTGTCAACCACTGACTGTGTTCCACTTCAGATGACCAAGTGATGAGTTGGGTTTGGAACAGTCTGCTGTTAACCACTGACTGTATTCCACTACTGCTTATGAAGTGATGAGTTGGGTTTGGGAAAGTCTGCTGTCAACCACTGTGTTCCACTTCAGACTACCATGTGATGAGTTGCGTTTGGGACAAACTGCTTTCAACCACTGACTGTATTCCACTAATTGGTCACCAAGTGATGACTGGAGTTTAGGACAGTCTGTTGTTAACCAATGACTACATTCCAAGTGATGACTAGAGTAAAGATTAGTTTTGCTGTCGTGACGACTGGAGTTAACGATAGGGTGCTGTTAACTACTGACTGTATTCCACTACTGGTAACCAAGTGATGCCTGGAACTTACAATAGCTTGCTGTCAGCCACTGACTGTATTTCCCTACAGTGACCAAATCGAGTTGAAGCTCTGTGTTATGAAATGTTAGGAACAACCTTCGGTCTTTGACTGTTTTACACCAATAATAACCATGTAACATCCACAACTGAAACATACAATGCATCATAACATCAATAAGTAATACATATCTGTGAAATTTAGCACTGGCCTGCAAAGGTCAGTGGTTTTCTCTGGGAATTAATGGAGGCATCTTCAGTTGATAAACATGGTCTCTATGATACAGCTGAAAAATTACTAAAAGTGATGTTAAATCCTATTCAACAGGTGAATATATTTTTTCAAAAGACTGCTTGCTCTTTATCCCATTTTGGCAATATCACCAGAATTCCTCTGGAAAAAAAAAACATTTACGGTAGCTTTCTGCTTCTTCAGTAAATAATGCTGTATACTCTCAGTGAATTCAGTTTTCTCCCGATGGCCTTTTATGACAAGTTACATTTTACTAGTATCACCTACAATAGTTTTTTTATCTTCCCTTCTACTGTCAATATCACTGGAATTCCTCTGAAAAAAAAACCCCCAAAAAAAAATTTACATTAGTTTTCTGCTTTTTCAGTAAATAATGCTGTATATTCTCAGCGAATTCAGTGTTCTCCCCATGGCCTTTTAAGACAAGTAATATTTCACCAGTATCACCTACAATAGTTTTTCATCTTAACTTCTACATGTACCTTTAATCATGTAGCTAAAATTATCCAAGCCAAATAAAGGACAGCATCTATATTGATTTTAGCTGGAATGTGGCCGAGAGTACTTCATGACATGATCAAGTACTTAAAGTACATGTATGTAACCCAGTGTAGATTTCATGTCACATGAAAAAGTACCTTGATACTGCCCTGCTATTTTCTTTTTAGTTTATTTTGTGTTGATTTTGGTGTTGTCATTTTTGTTTTCATTCCTGATTAAAATTAGCAGCAATGAACGTTTTAAAACAGGGATATGGAATAGTTAACATGCTATCTTATACAGTATGATATCTGAGTTGTGGTCTTTCTGATACATTGTTTACATAGATGTCATCCTCAGTATCCTCAGGAGTGGGAAACCTTGCAGGTAGACCCTGCCTGAATAATATTTCAGGTGTCATTAAAAAGAATATATTGACTGAATTATTCCTATAAAATTAATTTACCAAAACAAAAACAAAAACAAAAAGTGAAACTTCGAATTCTTTATGTGGAAAAGAGGTAATGATACAATACTGAGTGTATTTATATGTTTGGAAAGAATTGGGTTATTGAGGTTTATTGTCACTTTCAGCAATTTTTCAGGTATAACATTGTTATTGTGCCTGTGGCCATGCAGTGAAACCCTTGACCTTGGGCAGGTATTTGGAGAGAGGATTGTGGTGTTAGGATTGTTGTCGTGAGTCAGCAACCTTAACCATTTGACAACCATTTGAAAAGAGAACAAACAATAAGTAATACAAGTTTTACATAGAAGTGAAGTAATCAGAATGAAAAATGAATTTGTTTTGGACAAACATGTAATATATGTTTAATAACTCTTTACCTTACACTTACATGTGCAATTCAAATTTGAGCTCATTCTGTGAACAAACAAAATTGTATTGCCTATTTATGATATATTCTATTTTAGTAACAGCAGCCATCTTGAATGTTTAGCTGGGTGTCTGATAAAATTTTGAAAGGGCACCACCCATGGACCATTCCACCAAAGTCTGGTTCAATTTGGCCGAGTAGTTTCAAAGGAGTTCATTTTTAAGTGAATTTTTTTTTCATATTATGCTTAATTTGCATATTTGTCAAAAATCAGCAAAATGAAAATTTCAGAAAAACTTTTAATAGATGTTTAAGGTGAAGTGTACGTAAATCAATGCCACGTAGCAGCGACTTTCCTATGGATGACGTCAACAGTAATATCGGCGTTAACTGTAGTAATCTGGAGGGAAATCATAAATAAATACGTACAACGTTGTGGGTTTTATGTTCGACATTGCTTTTATTCAAACTGTTTCAATGGATTGTTGAAAACAAAAACTGACGCTATGTGTTCATGTAACGTTTATCTGTTAAAACTTTGTAAGGCTGATAAATACGGAGAGATTAGGTCGTCGGTTAATCCTGGTATGATCGATGCTGTTTTATTCTAGAAATGTAACACTTCCATAGGATTAACATACTGCAAAACTTTGAGTAGCTGACTACACGTAAAAAATGATCAGAATGCACTGAAAGTTTAGCCATATACATTGCATTGCCTTAATGATCGATCAGAACTCCTGAAATTTTCACTTTCAGCACCGTAAATTTTCAGTTATCAAAAAACCGTTTTTTGACAATTTTGTCCTAGAAATAGTTTAGGTCTAAAACTTCAACTGATTAATTTTTCATCTAAAGGAACTGCAAAATTTTTCTTTTTAATAACCAAATTTAACTCTTATACATACATTTTCGATACTTCTGGAATTTTTATTCCGAGGAAATGAAATTGGGAAGATGCCTTCTTTCCATCATGTTCCATAGAAAACGTAGGGCTAATCTTTACATTCTATTATAAAATCTATAGTCAAAGAGGGTGAATCTTTTGTAGAAACCGTTATTTTATCTATCTTGAAATTCTGTAATTTTTAAACTGCCAAATGAGAGGCTGGTCATTATGAATTTTTTGACGATAGTTTATTTTACTAACTGAGATCTGTTGTTTTCTACTTAAATGGGTGGCAACATTAGTGAAAATACTTCATAAAAGAGGAGGACATTTTTTTATTCTAAATTTTCACTTTAATTCCACGTTCAATCATTTCTATGTCATGTGTATATGCAGTCATACCACATAATTTATTGCTACAATAATTACCGGTTATGTTTGAAAATATTAAGTAATTACATGCAGGATTGAAAAGGATCTTCATATTGCTTAATTACATATATGTTCCCTTGCAAATGTCGAATTTCTAAGTTCATCATCAAATATTTACGAAACCTAAATTATTTGTTAAGAACATTTGAAATACCTGTTTATCACTTTCAGTCTTCCATATATCTTGGTGAATTGGCTACTCCTTTCAGTGCAAGAAATTTTACCCATTTCAACGATTTTACAGAAAATGATTGCCAGAATTTCAGGCTATCCAATCCACTTGAAATAAAATAATCATAATGCTGTATTAAAAGTTGTCGAAACTTCCTGAGTGAACCTAGCAAACAAGCGATGAAAGCAGCATTTTGAGTAGGATGTAGATGTAGAACCTGAGACTAAACACTAAATTTAAAAGAAAAAAAGTCTCTTTTCCCTCCTTCAAGCACAAGAATTTTATATTTAAGAACACACATTTTTCCGGTAGGACCTGTAAAGATTCTGAGTTTTTAATAGTGTAAACAACACATATTTCGAGATTCAAGAAAACCCATTCTCGTACGATTTTGAAATATGTCCATAGTTTTTGTAAATATTCAATTGAAATGTCCAGCGCCATCGTCATAACAAATAGCAGTTCAGAATTAAGGCACACTTTTGTTGAAAACACGTCAATGCAACACTGATACAGGAAATTGAATCAACTGTAGGTACAACGACATTAGGACATTAGGTCAACGTCGAAAATACATCGATAATTTCAAAACTTGAAAAAGTAGTTGTTTATTCATTGGTATTGACATCGTAAAAACGGCAGTGAAATTAAAGTTTTCGGTAAGCATGAAATATCTAATTTCTCATTATTGCAGGCAAAATATTTCTTATGTATTATATTAATATAAGTATATTTGAAAACAAAATATATTATTAGATTGCAGAATTTCTGAAAACCTTTTCCTCTATGATTAAAATGAGTTACAATGTGGAAAGCTAAATTTCATCTATTTTCCTCATGAGTGGAGCAAAAACGGGAAATATTGTGAAAAATCCAAAATATACCAAAGTTGCCGTAAGGTTTTCACAATAATATCTTCAAGAATTTATATCATTTACTCTTCAAATATTTTTCAACATGAATGAAACGCGAAAGATTCCGTTGGAATGTACTTTAATGTAAAATATCAATCTTAAATAGATAACTTCTTTTATTAGCGAGTTATCCGATCTTTTCAATACTTCATTCTTACTTTTTAATGTAACACAAATTACAGACGCTATATATACATGTATATACGTCTTGAAGCAACATCATGTCGAAACGTCATCATTTTAACACTTTTTAGGGAGATATCCGTCACTTTGAAAATTTCTACTGCAAAAACTAAGCTGGTTACCATGTCTTTATTTTACACCGATCAATTTGTTTTTTCAACACCAATAAAATATCAATTTTCCAAAAAATCCCGGGGAGTCGTTTTCAAGAACATTCTTCTTGAGCAGAAATTTTGGATTTTTCCTGCCATTTTCCCCTATATATCTATGTTATTTACGTGCTGCAGTATCTAAATTTGAAATAGCTATATTTCGGAAACTAAGCTGGTAACCTATATATTTTTTGGCATTTTTCGGTGTCTTTCATTCATATCTAATCACATGTAAAATTTAAAAAAATTCTATGGAAGGGTCATTTACGTACACTTCACCTTAATAAAGAAATGTGGATGTAAGTGGACTTTAGGGTACAGGTATAATACATTGACAGCGACAAAAGAAATTTTGACACGTACTGCAGTAAACATTCAGACTGTAGAATTATTTTAAAACAAGTAGATAGCATGTACAGTCAATATAGTATCTCACAATAAATGCACCAGCATGTTTGTCAAAAAAGGGGGCACAAGAACAAGTAAAAAATAGGGACACAGGACATCTTAATTTTGTCCATAAGCTAAATAGTGGTAGGGTTAAATGCAATTTATTGCTCTCCTGTCCTATACATTATCTCGACTCCCCTGTGTAAATGACAAACAGTAAAAACTGGACATCTTGCAATTACCAGATGACCAGTAGCTTAAACAAATAAGGAAGATGGATAATACATTGTACATGTAGTTTTGAAAATCAGAGTAAAATTGTGCTTGCTTCTACCGGTACTGGTGTCCTACCTAAGGCAACCATAGCTGTTTTATGAAAACCAAGGCATATTATGCTATTAAAACTAATATAAGCAATCACTTAAGTGAAATTAAGATGGTTCATTTTAACTAGTAGCAGATAGCACTTTATTTATTTCAATTAATCAAAACAATTGTAAATGATTACTTTTCCTTGACAGGGTCACAGTCCTGTGATGCTACACACCCAGTACAGATGTCACCCCCACATCAGTGGAGTTTCTAATTCACTGTTTTATACTAATCAGTTAAAGGATGGAGTTTTACAGTCAGACAGATTACCAGTTATGGTAGGTTTAGCTGTACAAGTCTCATTTTTAACACACATTGGTGTTATCTGTGTTTTCTGTAGTTGTGTTAATTTAAAATCTCTAGTTCTTGATGGACTGATAATTGATGTTTATGTTTCCAGTCAGATTTGTTTAGATTGTATTTCTTGGCTTGTAAACAGATTGAAAAACTTTTAGTTTCCCAAGACAACTTTTATTTTTCCACTCCTAATACTTAAGATTTAAATTTTTACATGCTTTCAAACTGTCAGTTAAAATTATGATTTTAAATATCTTAAATGGAAGATAGTGTAAAGTCACTGAAAGGAGAGAATCTGTCTTTACAACAATGATAATGAGAATAAATCATTCAGATTTTTTGTGTAGTTGTTATTTTATATTATCTGTTAATAAACTCCTTATTGTAAATATGCTGAAGTACTAGTGATAGGGAATATTATATCGATTTTAGGTGTTGAGGTATACTTGACAAATCAGCATTTTGTGACATTAAAAGTTAAAATTTGCTTTCCTTTTCAATTGATCGTGTTAAATTTGTGTGAGTAAACTTGACATGAAGCAGAAGTTTATGCAAGAGATTAGTACAGTTGTTCTACTGACATCAATTAAAATTTTTCTATTTTGGTCCAGTTAATATTTAATTGCATAAAAATAAAAATTGGAAGAATCTATTTTTTGAATCATTACAAAAATGTGGTAAACACTAATTTTCCTTATATCCGTAATCTATTATTTCGTAGAACATTGACAGCAAATAAATACTTGGCCTGTTTGTCTGTCCACAGCTTCTTGTACACAGCAGACTGAAGAAAAATATGAATTTTTTTAAATTGCTTAAGATTTTTATTGTGTACACAAGAAGTCAGTGAAATTCAAATTATTGTTTATACTAAAATTGTGTAGCTAAATCCACTTAATTGCTGTAGCTGTATCATGCTCTACAGACAACTATCTATTGGTACGTTTGTACTCTTACAGGAGGAGTTACCTGCCCTTTGTTTTTATGATGTATCAGATGGTACAGAACAAAGTGACAGTGATGGAAGTTATTATAATGAAAGAGAGGCAGAGTTTATTGTATTTTTGATTGAAGTTCTAATTCAACATGATGTTGATGCTGACAGAATAGGAGTTATCTCCCTCTACAAATCACAGATGTATAAAATCATGACATTACTTGGTACCAACAAGTAAATATACACATTCTTTACAGTATTTTAAGGCAGTGTTGACAATTTATAGTTATGTATAATTATCATTTTTTCTGATTTAATGCTTTATCTGGATTGCAGAAATTGGCATCCGCCTCCATGAGGGTGGTAATGGGGTACCCTGTATGACAATTCATGGTAATTTTTTGCTCAAAAAATGGTAATGATAAAAAAAAAATTCAATTTGACGGTAGCTCAAGAAACCTGGTTTCCATTTCCATTTAAACTTACCTGAGTGGAGGAGGGTGGTAATGCCTTTTACCGTCAAGCATTAAATGCACAAATCACTGTAAAAATTTTAGGTCCATATGACGCTAACAGTAGCAAAATCAGTGCATTTAATGCTTGATGGTAAAAGACATTCCACCCGGGTAAGTTTAAATGGAATAGCCCTGAAAAATTTATAGTTTTCAAACAAATAAACAAACAGTTCAGAAATATTGATTGTTAAAAAAATTCATTCAATTTTTTTCTTGTGTTGTGCAAAAAAGCATGAGAAAGTTAAAAAAAAAATAGTTAATGCCGTGATTTGATGTATTCTTTATTTATATAAAACGTTATCTTTTCCAGACAGTATAATTACCATGAAATTTCAGATACTGGAAAAGTTCATTTTTTATGTCTAAAGGGAAATAAACCATTGATGTTATAGAAAGCTTCATGAAATTACTTAAGATCAAATTGTAAATTTTTATAAAAGAAATTGCCATGCTGTTAGATAGACCATTTTATTTTGACAGGAATTGTAAAGAATTAAGATCTGTGATGGTTTCTACAGTTGATGCTTTCCAGGGAGGAGAGAGAGATGTTATTATACTATCATGTGTTAGAAGTAGAAATGTTGGATTTATAGACAATGAAAAGTAAGTTTTGGTGACATCTGCCATGGATAAACAATAATTTTAGAAAGAAAAATATCAGTGTTGACATTCCAGCGGCACAAAACAAACAGAAAAACAAAAAAACAAAACAGAAATAAGAAACTTGACAAGCAGCAAATTAAAAACCATACCGTGGCTTTGAAACAAGCATGTAAAATGTGACTGGACTAAACATTTTAATAGGATCTAGGTTTTATGTTTTATGACATAGAATGCAGTAGTAGTAAAGCAAATATACTTGATTATTCTACCAAGGGATGATTAATACGATAGATCAAGAAACATGATAAATTTCCACTACATGATACATCCCTGATTATCTGCAAAAAGTTTTGTATGAGATTGTACATATTTTTTTTGTTTGGTGAAGACTGAAATAGAGTTGAAGTGACACTGGTAAATTTTACTGCAATCACTCAGTTTGCCTGTTAATTTAAATCCATGCTATTTATTTTCTTTTAAATTAAAATGAATACAATGTCATTTTGAATAACAATATGCCTATAGTATATCCATGGCCTCACTATATACAGTTGAACTTCAGTAGCTGGAGCTCAAATGGATGAAATACTATGCATTTTTTGTACCACATTTTTAGTCCCATTCATTATTTTTCTATATTATTTTTCACTAAAACTTGACTGATATTGATGGTTCCTTCAAGGGTTCCAGTTACCTAAGGTCAACGGTATATATTTTCTGTCATAGAATTTCTTAGATATCCTGTTTCGATGTGTATGCTAATAATTGAAAGAATGCAAAATGGATGATCCTTTCTTTTTGAATAGAATGACCATGATTCTAAGATAAGAGAACTCCGCTGTCAAAATATGGATCATCTGTTTGAAAATAAGATGTGTGTCTTCATAAATATGAATTTTCTCAGATGGAACAGGTTCAAAAAATTGGAAAAAAAGCTGGTATTGTAAAATCTGATGAAATTTAGATGTAAATTTGTATTTCATAGTTTAATCTTGCAGGATGCAAATAAAAAGCCAAAAAATGGTACCAATATTAAACAGTTGTGTTATACATTTGGCAGAATATTGCAGCATTGTAATTCCAAAAGAATTTTCTCTTACATTTGCATGAGAGAAACTTCCAAGGAGGAGGATGATATAACACGACACAATAAATTTGTTGCTCTTCTAATAGTCTCCAATGAAAAGAACCTATCAAAGGAGAGACTGCTGTACATAGTTAAATGAAAGCAAGAATTTGTGTTTTGATTACAGGAGGACTAATGTTGCCTTAACTAGAGCCAGACACCACCTACTGATTGTAGGAAATGAGAACAACTTAAATAAAAACAAACTTTGGAGACAGATTATACAGCACTGTAAAGGTAGATTGATTAATTAGTGTTTAATGTGTTAATTGATTATTATAGAAATGACAGCAGATATTATTTTTCTACTGGTGGGCATGTTTTAAGTGTCCATGCTCATACTGGTGGAGATATGCATGTGAATAACATGATGGTAAAACTGAAGCATTTAATAGCATAAAGCTTTAATTGGTGTGTTTCTTGCTGCAGTTTGAACAGGGCCTTTAATAATGATGAACACATGTACATTTAACCAAGTGCCAAGAGTCTTGTCTATGAATACTGGTAATTTTACCTGTCCTGTAAGTCTGGCCCTTTTCATTGGTTTAATGTTAAATGGGCAAACTTACTGGACTGGTGAAATAAACAGACTTAATTGTATATGCATCTTATAAAACCTTGTAAACACTTTCAAATTTTTTTTTAAAATGATTTTCATAAAATGTTATGCTCAAGTGTACCTTAGACAAGTTATTAGCATTTCATTGTTATTATCCATGTTCAAAGGAGTTACATCGCTTTAATTATATAAAGTACAGATGTACAAAGTTTTGACCATTAAACGCAGCTATTATCTATAAACTTTCCTATATATCAAGAAAATCTGTTTGACAGCATAAAATTAGTGAGATAAATTAACAATATTAAACTGCAGTATCGTCATTCCTTAACAGGTTCCAGTTCAGAGGGATTACAAAGAGCAAATATTGTCAGAGAGAGGTTCAGACTTGAAGAACCAAAGTCACAGAATAACTCAAAAAGAAGACAGACAAAAACAGGAACACAAGTGTCTGATGATTCCTCTTTTAGCCCTCCAATGTCCCTATCAGGTATATCTTTCTCTTCTTTCTCATATAGAGGGATTATGATGGGTGCAAATTTGCCCCCATGAAAAGTCTACAAGCACTGAAAAATTATTGCACTTAGACCTATAGAATTTTGATTTGCATCCTACTTATAACATCTCTGTTTGCCTGATTTAAGCACCTATAACCCAAAGTTAGTGATTTGATGATTATGGATACTTATATATACATGACAGTTTTGAATCATATGAGAATAAAATGTTTGACAAACATGTACAAAAGAAAACACTTGCAACACACTTTACAAATGCCATGATTTTTGTTTGCATCCATAATCTTAAGATATATAATAACAACATTTTTCTGTAATTGTGGCACTGCATAATACATGTATTGGCTTATAAATGGTAATTTTCTGATTCATGGTTAAACATGTCATTGCAGGTAAAATTTTGAAACATAACTTTTGTCGTGTGTTAGAAATTTTAAAAGTCTGAAACAATTTTTTTCTGGTACTTTTGTTTACAATATACACTGATTCCAAGATTTGATGCATGTTTCACAAAAAATATACACTATATTTTAAAATTTTGCATTGTGTATGCATTGAGAAAGGGACAAACTTTCAATTATTATAGAGAATCAATACATTAATTTTTCAGACTCCAGTAAATCTGTGTCATCATCCAGAGAGATTGTTGATGACAAAATAGGACCTGCCACTTACGGATCTGTCATGGATACAGTACAGCCAGGTAGTCTAGACTGTCAGGAATCAGATCATTTTCATGTAAGACCCAGAAGGAAGAGAAGAAAAATTGATGCTTCACTATTAGATTTTGATGAAAAGATCTGCAGCAGTAGTGATGACGAGTACCTTCCTGTAATATTTAATTCTTGATAACAGACACCAGCTGTTTAAAAAAGAGTCTGAAATCAAGGAGACCATGCATACTGCAACCAGTACAAGAAAACACTAAGGCCTGAATTGAAAATTGCTCTTTGATAAGACTTATGATGTCTTACGATGATAGATTTGAATCAGTAAATGGGGAGGTGAGAACTGTAAAAAGGTACAAATTAAAGTATATATACTGAAGTGCTTGAAATGAAATTTACTTTATAAGCTGGAATTGTTAAACAGAGTGATAGTGCACCTTTCTGAAAATTATTTATTACCAATGGAAGGTATTGTGAAAGAGATTGATTAACAGACTGATAACAGAATATACCAAAAAAAAGTATGGAGAAATTCTTTTATCTGATTCTTGATTTTACTGTTCAGCCTATGAAGCATACATAGGTAGTGATATAATACGACTTCATCAACAAAATCAGTTTAAAGATTTGAATCCTCATAGTTACGCATTTATGAGCTATATAGGATTTGAAATTACAGTAATTATGAAAATCATGGTTTGAAAGAATTCTAGTTCTTATGAAGAACTGGTACGTATAAGAGATTCAGTTAAGCACTTCCTCAGCAGTATTGACTTTGTCATTGTACTGTTACAGTTTATATTTTTGTAATGAATATGTGATGAGGAAATTATCTGCTTCAACATTTTGCAGAAAATAGCTGTGTGAACTTTTTCTGATATACAGTTGTGGAACAAACAAAACTGCATGTATCATTCTGTGGATGAGATTTAGTGAAATAATACTGAAATGTTAATGGTTAATAAATAAATTATTTTGCTCAAAGTTTTGTGTATAATGTTGGTTTTTTATATAAAATAAATGTGGCTAGTTACCTAATTAAAGTTGTTCCTGTGTCACCACGCATAGATATCATTGTATGTTGTCTTGTCTCATTGTCACATTTTTGCATCTGCAACTCCTCCCATGCCATTTAATGGATTTCAACCAAAATTTCAGGAATTCACAACTACTTACTGGTGACATACACCTAATATTTTGTTTCTTCCAGTTTCATTTTTTATGGTCTTTACTCTTTTTCAACTTTGCCATATAGAAATGAAACACAGTGATCAGAGATTGCACATCCCCCAAGTTGTAATGCACTATTTTCAAGACCTCCTCAATGCAAAATGGGATTGAAATGATCATGCTGAAAGTAACATTGATTCTGTAAATTATTATCATAATAAGAATGACCCCACT
>JAOXYI010713178.1:0-14279 GCA_028566495.1 Lithophaga antillarum
AAAGGAAAAGTATGTGCTCCACTATGTCAACCTGAAACAGTACCTGGCAAAAGGGCTGAATCTCAAGAAGATACATAGAGCTATCAAGTTCAGCCAGAGGGCTTGGTTGATAGAGTATATTGACAAGAATACTGAACTCATGGCTGCAGCAACAACGGACTTTGAGAAGGATTCCTTCAAACTAATGAATAATGCAGTCTTTGGCAAGACCATGGAGAACATCAGAAAAAGAGGTGGATATCTACCTGGTCAATGGTGAAGAAAGAGCTCTGAAGCTAGTGGCCAAACCTAACTTTAAAAAGAGAACCGTCTTTGATGAACATTTTGTGGCTGTTCATATGAAGAAGACCAAGGTCCTTTATACCTAGGATTCTGCATTTTGGAATTATCAAAGACATTGATGTCAGACTTTATCTATGATTACATCAATCCAAAGTATGGAGACAGAGCTAAAGTATGCTAAACATATACAGATAGCCTCATCTGTGATATCCAAACAGAGGACATTTACAAGGACATGAATGATCATGCAAATGAATGGTTTGATACATTCAATTACCCCTCCGACCATCCATCTGAAATCCAGGCAGGCCTCCATAAGAAAGTTCTAGGGAAGTTCAGAGATAAGTGTGCTGGTGTACCAATGGGTGAATATATAGGACTTAACCTAAGATGTTTGCCCTCGAGGTGGGTAAACATGAGCACAAAAGGATCAAGGGTGTGAAGAAGATAGTGCTTAGGACATGCATCACTTTGAATGATTACAAGACCTGCCTGGACACTGGTAGAGAATCCAAAGGATTATGAACACCATCAGAAAGAAGCTCCGTCAAATATACACCCTCGAGGCTAACAAGAAAGCTCTATCAGCCAACGATGACAAGAGAATTATCCTAGTAAACGGAATCAATACCCTGGACTACGGACATCAAAGAACTGTGAATAAATAAACGGAATAATTGTACATGATTTCATACTTTCACACAAACCCTTGACGGACATGGAATTGGAAGGAGCAGTTCATTAGTTGAATATACCTTCTTTTAGAGGTGTGTTCATGCTTCATAAGTTACCTAACACACCTAGGAATAATGAATGTGGTATCTTGAATCACGACGATTTTAATGGCTCCTGGACTCATTGGACGTGTTGGTTCAAGAACGGATCAACGCGGATGAACTTCGACTCTTTAACACTCCCACCTCCCAAAGAAATGGTCGACTAATTACGACTTAAGATTCATTACAATACGAATACTAAACAGATACGTAGGACGGTGGTGTGCGGACACTTTTTTGTACGTTCTGAAGAATCTGTAGGAAGATATGAAGTTTGACGATGTAATGTTTTCGCTCTGATACAATAAATGAATAACAATGGTTAACAAATTTAGATTTTCGAGAGAGAAACGTAGAACTCTATCGAAAATGCGTCAAGACCTCAATATGAGAGAGAATCACCAACCTGGGATCTTCCCAAAGCAGCACGGATGCTATAAAAAACGGTGGGCCAATCAACAATTGAAAGACAGCATGGATGAAATGGAAACGTTTCAATTGGAGTGTAATCAGATGAAGATGGAAATGAAACGCATCGAGAGGAAATATGATGACTCTATGAAAAATATTGAGAGAACTAGAAAATAACAAAGTGGACAACTCGGAATGCGTCTCCACCAACGGGGGTAAAATGAATGTTGATATTCAGAATATGCAGAATCAAGCAATTCATAATCTTCCAGAGGGGAAACAATCGGATAAGCCAGCCACTAACGGATGGTATGCAAAAAATTGGCAAAATTTAGCCTTTTCGATACAAGGTAAGATTAATGCAGTCCAACAAAAGGTTAAGTTTGACTATGAAACATTTGAAAACCAGATGTTCAACAACCAGGAAAGGATAGATAGCAAGGAGGCCTTTGTTAAGCTGAAATATCCCTCAGGAGTTCCAACGACAGATAGGTCTAGACGTAGAACCACTACTGGGAGATCTAAGCGAACAACTACAAACAAAGAGGAGATGGTAGTAGATGGAATCGTACCACTGGTTAACTCGTAAGTTTTCTTGTTCACAAACTAGAAAAGCTTACTGTAAGTTGTTACTATTGTATGTCTGAGTGTTTGATCCAAGAATTGAATGACGCAGGATAACCTATCCATTTGACAAAGACTTCTTTCAAACCGTTTTTAGTTCTCCTTCCGAAAATCTTTCGGTAGATGTCTTAATTTGTCTTTTGGAGTTCTGGTTTATAAAAGGATCCCTGGATTTCCTCATTGTTAAAGTCCTCGAGACGATAGATTGGTGGTTGTGTATTTAACAACGGGGAAATGGTAAACACTTCTTCGGTCCATCTTAGTGTGTATCCTTTTTTTCAAACGTGTTGTTCTCTGTGATTCTGACCTGGTCTCTAACACGAAAACGATATTCTTGCATGGAAGGCATGTTTCCGTATTGGTTCCAGTACACTCTGTTTTCATGCTCTTTCTGACTTGCTACGGTAGGAGTCATCTTAATGGATCTATGGTTGGTAGTGTTGATGGACGAGATCGTCCAAGACGTTGATATACAAGCGTATAGAGTTGGCTGAAAAGTACTTGAACATTTTCTCTTTCATGGTTCGGTTACATCGTTCAACGACACTCGACCTCTCTTCGTTCTCAGTAGAGTAGAGCTCGACATCATGCTTTTTAAGTAGTTGTTTGAAATCCGTAAAAAAAAATTCGGTTCCTTTGTCCGTCCACAACCTTTTGGGAACGCGCGATTTAAATACGGACTGAAACACATCTCTTACCGTCGTTCCTTTCTTGTCTTTGAGTGGAACTAGCCAGCCGTATTTGGAGAAGACATCGACGATGCTAGTATGATCTTGTATCCCCTGTTGTCTCTGGAAAAAGCACTCATATTGATAAGACCAGCAGCCCGTCTCATCTACACCACCGAAGATCACACGTCGTTTCTGGAATTGACGTCAACCGGGTTTGTGTAACCAGCTAATTTATCCGTCCAACGTTCTATTTTTTCTTAACCCAAAGTCCGAATCGTACTTTAGTGTCAATGATAGGTTTTACGATGTTGCGATCGACGCATTCACGCATGGTTTATATTTTTGTCACAGATGGAGCTGCGCTTGGCAGTATCCTTATGTTTGGCGTAGCAAAGATCGCGGCGATACGCAACTTTATTGATACGTGTTGACCAAGATTTAGGCGTTCTATCGACGTCTCAATCGTTTATGTAGTGAAATTATGTCCTGGCAAGTGCATTTCTAACGGTAAATTATTGACCAGTTTGTTCATGAAATCGGCACCTTGTAGCAATGAACTGAAATTTCTTTGAACCGTAAACAGTGCAAGTCCCAGTCTTCCGCCGTCGCCCGTTTTTGGTCGAGATCTCTTGGACGTTCTTCGTCCCAATTTTCCTTTTGCATTTCACGCAGTAGATTATCTTTTTATTTAAATAATGGACGCTGAAGACATATCGTACTATGAAACTGCAGTGAACAGACACATTCACTATCTTCTTCCACAGAGATCGATCAGAGGTCTAATCATTGGAAAGTCAGACTGTGGTAAGACGACGTTATTAAATAACGTTCTTCTGCGACAGGAGTGGTTAAAATAAGATGGCCTGCACGTCTTTGGGAAATCGCTTCACCAATATATCTATTGTCTACTATGAAAGAAATTAGAAAAGAGAATTTCGAAAGAAGACATACTTGAACCCCTCTCCAGCAAGAACAAAAGTCCTTATTTATTGCTAAACATTGCCGATGCACTAACTCCGCCAAAACAACCTAGTGGCATCGACGCTTTCTTCTTCGAACAAGTAAATGACGTATCAGATCCGCGCGAACTCCACACGACTCGTAAGAATCTGATTATATTCGACGACTTGATGTTGAACAAACAAAACAAGTGTGAAGACTATTACGTCAGAGGACGACACAACAACGTCGACTGTTTTTAACTATGTCAGAACTACTTCAAACTTCCACGTCAGTATAAACTGAAAGGGAAAGACGTTCGTAGAACAAACGACAAAAACTATTTTATACATTTGAGGTTTGGAGATTTGAAAGGCTGTATCTTAGAACATTACATGAAGCTTCTGGAAGAGGCTCGCATACATGAGGACGTTTGTAAATGCAAGTGTAAGCATGAGTGGGAACGTTTACGTCATCAAAAAATCAACTGTGCTAAATGTGGTGCTGAAAAGATTACCGATCGTATTGACCACAATGATTTAAGTACATTGGGTAGAAACGTGCATATAGTTAAACCCGACAAAAACAATGTGAACAAAAGACAGTCAGAGGTCATCAATGTACTCATCAAGTCCACCAAATAAAGACATGTGCCTAAGACACTTAAATCTTTTACACAGTCAGCACATCTTCAAAACTGTTAACATTGGTTTGAAAACATGTAAAGATGTACATTATGTGTACATGAAAACATGTACATTATGTGCTCGGCATCAAACATTATGAGGCGTTCATTCAAAGTCTATGAAGTGTTCGTTCAAACGCTATCAAACGCTATGGGTCGTTCATTCAAACTCTATCAAACGCTGTGGGGCGTTCATTCAATAGCTGTATATAAAATAGCAATTTTATTTATAACGATTACAGTTCCGAAGCAGCGTGAATCTCTTCCTAAGGAGTACCATGATGTCAAACGCAACATACAAGCTCGCAACTTACAACAACGTCTTGACAAGCAAGGATTGAGTCGTGATCTCTCCAAGTTTTTTTAACCTGTTGTAGAATCACAAGAGAAAACTGCTTCTCAGATTAGCAAGAAGATAGAAGACATTTCAGCAATACTACCACCACTGCCAGCATTACTACCACCTCAAGAGGTTGCTGATCCATTACCCATCGAACAAGCTACAGGCACTACCCTTGGACCTCAGTATCTCCAACTCAGTATGACTCCTAGTGCAGACAACACGTTCGGATTAAGATCTGAAAACAATGGTATTTTTATCGAAAACGCATCCGTCACCTTTGATGGGGACAATATCTTCGTGTATGGGATACGATACAAAGGAACACCAGGACTGTGGGAACAAATGATCAAGAAACGACCTGAAACGTTTGAGCGAGAGGATTTAGACAACTACGAAGAAATCCTGAAAAATACAAATGCTACGTATCAAGGAAACGATGAGCTCTCCAAAACTCCAAAAGCGAATAAGAGTTATAAGTGGAAAGATATTGTATCACACATCTGCAAGAAAAATAAGTATGGTTGTGGACTACAAACAGTTTTTTTCCTTCCGATCTCAACCAGCTGTTAGATCGATTAGAACTTTTCGCAGCATCCTACAGAGCTTGGAATAATGGTGTAAGAAATGAGATCGTAGCCATCTTCGCTGCATTGAAACAACAAGGAAGGATCAACGACGAGGAATACAAAACAGACCATCGTAAAATCCTACAAATAAATATGTTATAAACTAAGAAAGAATATCGTCGGAAGAACGTTTACGGTGGGTAGAGGACTTTTTGACACTGTCACTAACTTACTCGGAAAAGAAAATGACTCCTCGACAAGGAACTAAATTTAACGACATCATTTCTAAACCAAACTTGAACAACATCATTTCCGGTAGTGGCATTGCAACAATACACGACGTCGTTAACGGTATAAATAAATATACAGTGTCTACTGTTCTTAAAATTACAGAAGGCGAAAGTTGTCAGGAAGTTCACGAATACGAGCCTCAAAACGGGAGCTCAATTGAACAACTCTGGTGCTGAAATACGAATCAACATCGAGACACAGGATATATTCGTTTATCCTGCTGAGAGTTATCTCATGATAAAAGGACGACTTCAAAAGAATAATGGTTCACCCTATCAAGATGTAGATCTAGTTTCACTTGTTAGCAACGGTATCATGTGTCTGTTCAAAAGCATCAGCTATAGACTTTCCGGACAACAGATCGAACATGTAAACATCCAGGTGTAGACACCACCATGTTGGGACTACTGACCTAGCCCGACGACTTTAGTAAATCACAAGGTCTCAACAATTGTGATATAAAGATTCAACGGCTAACGCTGAAGCGGATAACACTGGCTTTGTAGCTAGTCATGGTTACATAATCAGTAAACCGACAATCAAAAGAACGTTTTCCTTCACCATTCCTCTAAAACATATTTTTGGATTTGAAGAGGATTATGATAAGATTGTGCACGGATTCAAACACGAACCGACACTCGTACGCGATTCTGACTCTAATGCTGTGTTTACAGCAGTAGCAGTCATCGACGTGGCAAAAAATTACCTTCAGTAAAATATCATGGTTTGTTGCTCACGTCACCCCTTCTGACAAAAACAAATTGCGACTGTACAAAACGATCAATAAAGTCCATCTGATAGTTGTTGGCTAAGGCCAGAGTTGCTCTCAGTGTACTACAATTGGTATTAATGATGATCTTACTTTTATGTTTTCTGAGTTGCAGCTGTCGCTGAATCTCATCGTTGATGTCTTCAATACCATAAGAACCGGTATTCAACATAATGGTAAGCCAATTTACATCCTCATGACGCGAGTAGCGGAAGACATTATTTCCTGGATGGATGCTGGAATGGAGTAGAACGTCTACAAGTTCAGCAAAACCGTTTTATATCTCTTCCGGTCTTTCAACTGAAGGGGGGATTATATTTGAAACAAGGTAAGCGAATCTACGATGGATCCGGACTAATCCTAGGACCTAATAGTCCATTCAAAAATATACCACTTCTTGGCATGCTCTTGTAAGCTCATAAATAAATGGATGAAGTAGATAGTGGCAAACAGATATACAGGAAGGCAAGGATTGAATCCGCAGAACAAGAGATGCAAAAACACGCACGGATATTGAAAAACTACAACAGATTGAGCAAAGTCATTTCCATTACATTAGGCGTTTGCTCAATTCTAAACGTTATTTGTACGACCGGTACACTTAGCACAGCCTTGACAGGAATAGGCGCCTCAGCATGCATACCACTGAGTTCTTTAGCCGTCATCAACTCTATCGAACTTTTGGTGTTGTCCCTGATTTCAAAACGTACATTGTATTAATAAGAAAGAGAAGATACATGCAGACCATATGTCTAGCGAGAACCTATAAATCACAGATTGAAGATAATAACATCAAAGCTTTGGAGGATGAAGATATCGACGAGGGTGAATTTACTAAGATTGTCACATGTTTAAAGTATTGCTATGATAAGAAAGAAGAATTACGACAACCTTCAACTACTTTTATTGAAGACCTCACTGTGCCTCACGGCTCTGCTCCTTCACCCTTCCCTGGAATAAGTCTTCGCTAATGAAGTCTTCCTCCTGATCCAATCGTCGGTTACTTTTCCAACTTCCAAATTCTTTACAAAAGACATGTATGTATCTATCACCATCACCCTTTATAGTGAAACCACCTTCCATCAATCTGTATCCAGTTACAAAAGCCATTGTTTTATTAGTATTCACTCGTTTGTATTCCATTTTTCAATTTTGGACAAAAGTACCCAACATTTATCTCAAAAAATGGGGCGGTGGTGTAGAATCCCCATTATGACACTACTTACATGATACCAGAGGAACTTATGTCTCCAGTGCATCGAGCTTTTCAGCAAAAGACAAACATTAAATATGACATGCAAGTACCGTCAGTAGATAATATTACAAACTTATTATCGATTTTAATTAAAAATTGAATTAAATGAAAATGTTATAAACAAACACTTGGGTGTATCATGGAAGCAGTTTCAAGCTTCCAAATTTGCGACCTTCCATGTGTGAAATATTAAATAAAAGTATATTCAGAAAATTTAACAAAAACAATAAAATAATTACCCACCTTAGATTTCAGTATGACGGGTGTATGATTTTTGAGGCAGACTTCGAACAAATATATGAAGTTTATAAAATCACATTTAATATAAGTGAAAATGAATTTATTTTTCTTGAAACAAAAACCGACGATAAATTATAGATTTAAACAAACAGAATATTAGAAACCCGTATTAAACCAACTGAAAACTTTTTTTTACATAAAACTAGTTCACATCCATTATCCACATTTAAAACTTTTAAAAAGGGTGAAATCATTAGGCAAATTAGAAATACAGTAGATGCAGAGAAACTTCAAAATATTATCTCCGAGTTCACAATACGATTAGTTAGCAGAGGTTTCTCAAAATCAGAAATCAATAACGTGATGCAGGAAACTGAAAACTTAAATAGAAATGAACCGCTTAAATCCTATAAAAAAAAAAACAAAAAAAAAAAAAAAAACAAAAAAAAACATTCCGTTAGTATTTATAACTAAATACAGTTCCAGATTTAAAAATCATAAACAAATAATAAAAATATATCGGTCAATAATTGCACAAAATACATCTTGTTCATAATTATTTAGAAAACCACCAATTATTGGATACGAAAAACACAGAAACCTTGGGTGGGGGGGATATTAAAACATTTATAGCTTAGATAAGGATTAAATCAAAGATAATTATTATCTATAAACATATTGCACATAGGATTCCCAATCTCCTAAACTGCACATATCGAATTGCAGAATGAATATAGACATCCAAATAAAAGCCAGAATTATGAAAGGACAGATTTATTGCAAACAACACATGATTCCTAGTCTCTGGTAAAACTCTAAAAGATTAGACGAGTCAAGCTCGTAAGAAAGACAAATTTAAAATAAGACGAGTATAGCTCGCATAGTGCCAAAGCAAATCAATCAATCAATCACAGAAAAAGGTGCACAATAACTAAAAACAAGATGTGTATGCATATGAAGAAAATAAAAACTATAAAATGAAACAAGCTGTAAAAAGATTCTATTAACTACTTATTCCCCATTTGAATGGCTTAAACTCAGGAATAAGTTTACCTTCCTTTAACTCATACACTAAATTAATACTTAGTCTGTAGGACACTAATGAGGGCAGACCGTTGAAATTTTCTAAATATGCCCAAAACACAGGAGAGGTGTCGGGTCCTTAAATAGATGGTACATGTGATGCTAGGTTACAAACCATGAATTGAAATGCAAAAAATAGGCAAATTCTACTAATTCAAAGGGCATAACTCCTGAACGGTAATGAGTTCGCATCCGAAAGTCGAACTTGATCTGTATTTTGTCATATGTAATAGTAATAACAAGCTTGAAGTGATGGGCTATACAGAACAAAGTAAACTGACGGAAATTGAAATAATAAACCTTGTAAATTTAACCAATTCAAGGGACATAACTCCTGAATGACAAACAGGTCGGATCCACATTATGTATGTTGGAAAGCACGTTATGCTATCATATACTTTAAGTTTGATTAAGATATCTGTTACAGTTACTTGGTTATGGCTTTGGACGGATACGGGACGCCGAATACTATAGTCTACCGATTTCTTGAAAAGCGAAGGACAATAATTATGAACAGATAAAAAGGGTTTTAAAGACATAGTGACTTTTTTAATTTAAAAAGATGGAATCATGAGGGATAGTAATATTATATCAGAAGAAGGAATAATATATATTCAGGATAAAGAAACAAATACCAATTTCAGTACACTAGCAATCCGTCAAATCATATCTATGTCGATAACGTCGAAAGGGAGGGGAGATCTAAACGAGGCTTGGATTGTTCTGATTTATCATCACTTTCAGCAGTTTTCAGCTATATCGTAACGATTAGACTTACTGGTGGTTGAAAGCCCGGACAGCCATCCAGCTGACCAATCAAACCCGCGACCTGTGGTAGGTGTCTGGAAACCTTAACACATGAAGCGGTAGAGAGCAGGAGAGCTAAACAAAACGAAAATATTATTAAAACGTGAACCAAAATATACCAGTGTTTAATAACTATACAAACACATCCGGTACTTTAAAACTGGTATTCGAAATGTTGTTATTCTAACTGTTACTATCATTTTTTGTAAGAGATACAAGTCCAAGGCTTAGAAAAAATATTCCTATGTGTATCCTACTTGTATGAACAAATGTAAACTGATAAACTGTATTTTACTAGAAGAATACAGATAACAAATATTATTAAAGAATTTCAAACCTTGCTAAAGCAACCACTTTTCAA
This sequence comes from Lithophaga antillarum, assembly GCA_028566495.1. Classification (NCBI taxonomy): domain Eukaryota; kingdom Metazoa; phylum Mollusca; class Bivalvia; order Mytilida; family Mytilidae; genus Lithophaga; species Lithophaga antillarum. Next base: position 10,104 of record JAOXYI010713178.1, read on the forward strand.
TCAGATTCGGAAGATTTCCGAAGCGCAAGGTATTTTGAGACTGTTGCATTGTATTTATGACAAACTTTGAAATTAACGAAACGTTGATATTAGGTTATTGTGGCTCTGGGCAAGGAAACTGGTGTTTAAGCATAGCATTCTTTGCATTGGCAATATAAATGCATGTTTATAAACTTATTTTAAAACAGGTGTTTTTGATTTCCTATAATCAGCTGGTATACCGTTTTCATTTACACGTGTGCAATTCACTACCGTTCATGTTTTTGTGAAGGCAAAATTTGACAGATACACTTTAGAATTATCTCTGGAATTACGTTTATCTTAGCCAGAGGTTTAAATGTTTATTCTTTTTGCTGTCGATATTAGTTTAGCATGCATGTTTTTCGAATATTGGCGTTCTACAACCCTTCGTTTTCTGTTGATAAATCAAATAAAATATGAATCCTTCATGTATATTGTAACTTCACTGAGGAAATCCTGTAAATGAACTTTTACTGTAAATGAATATTTACTACAATTTTATTCACTTCACTTATTTGCAGGGGCTGAAAATAGTAATATTCTAAGTCAGGTCCGGGACTTACCTGGTGATATTTTAGGCAGGTCCTAGGAAAATCTACTCAGGTCCCATAATTGACCAAAATATACCGTGTGTAATCTTGATCTCTCTACACACTCGTGACGCGGTGGGATCGAAACTATTCAAACATAACAAGTGACTGACAAGTCCGTCGATTGTAAACAGCGGATGATGCATCTAGTCAATGGAGATAATCGATAGGTGTTTGCAAATGGAACAAAACGATGTTCACAATGACAAACAAAAGACCCCCGACTGCGTTTGTATTTGAATTAACACAGCAGAATTACGGAAAATAGTACTCAGAAACATTAATAAACATTTATATTCAAAGGTCCGACGGACTTTAGACCCTTTTTAGGAGGATCCGTCTGAAAATTTACCGAGTCTGGACCTCGGACTTTCCCTATTTTCAGCCCCTGATTTGGTGAACGTTTACTTGCTACTCACAAATAGGAGGTATGATAAGGCCACTTATATGCCCCCTGAAATGAAGATTTTCTGATTTTCACAATTCTTGGTTATTATACGTGTAAAGTGTTTGTATATAAACCAAATCATTCCTTCTCAGGCAAATTTGGGGTTTATGACGTCATGGTGACATCACGTGCACATCAAAAGTTGGCCATTTTTGGTAAAATTGACAAATATATATGATTTGTCATCAGTTTTTGGTAGAAATAAATATGAGCCAGAGCAAGTACCAAAAAAATATTTGCACAGTTGATGTATTTTATAAATATACAACTTCTGTTGAAATATCTTTTTGGTACTCACTCTGGATCATACCTAATTTTAAATAAAACTATCTAAGAATAAGCTGTTTTCGGGCATTTTTCAACATTTTGCAAACAATGGCTAACTTTGGAGTAAAAATCTGAAATGAATACAGGGCAGAAGAATATAAGTTGTGGTTTTCCTGATAGAATAGGGACTTATTTATGGGAATACATGTATAATGGTAACTTGCCCGTCGTGCAAAGTTATTTATTTGGCAATGCTCAGGGGGAAAAAAAGTGGCCGTATCATACCTCCTTCTCTGACTTAAATTGAAGAAAAACTGTAGGAGTTACAGAGTACATGAACTATTTACTGCTACTGTTTCAATATGGAAAATCAGAGAAAAAATTCACCAAAAGTTCTGAAAATATGAGGTGCACATCTTCAATTCACCTACAATATATGTGCAAAATTTGAATTGAATTAAACAAAAACTGTAGGAGTTCAATATTACACGAACTATGTACTGCTACTGTTTTGGACAAAAATGACAAAGTTCCATATATGGAAAATTAAAGAAAAAATTGACCAAAAGTTCTGAAAATAGGAGGTGCACATCTTCAATTCATTTATAGTATATGTGCAAAATTTGAATTAAACTGAGAAAAACTATAGGAGTTTCAGATTACACAAACTATGTACCCTAAATGTTTCGGACTGATGGATGAATGGAGTTGAGCAACCACTAGACCTGCTCTCATTGCTGGCTACACAGGTAAAAACAGCAGTCTGACTGGACCGAAAATTCTAGCATCTTATCAAGTTTGAGTTGGGAATATAATACTTACCAAATTTATGTTATCACTTGGACAAAAGTTGAGTAGACCAAAAATTTGTTTATTTAATAACAGTCCAGATCTTAGATGTAGCCCAAAATCAATAAAATCCCTCCTCTTACCATTGATAAGATATCCTGTAAAGTTTAAAAATATGCTACAGGCCAAACAAGAATTTGTGGACCAAAAATCAGGACTTTATTCTAATTGGGTCCAAAATAAATAGGGTTCCTCCACCTACCATAGGCAAACTTTGTGTAGTTTTGTATGGAACTCATGTTATCATCCAGTGGATGGATGGATGGACAGACAGAGTGATACTTGACCCTAATAACTTCAGATTTCTAACTGTGCAACACAACTTTCACAAAATAGATGTAATCTCAACAGAAAACTGCATCATACAAAGCATAAAACAACCTGCATACTGGTTGATATTTCATCAATTTCCTAGCTGGAGCATATGTGAAATATTGGACCCCTGAGGGATTCCTGTGAACTAATATTACATCTGTATCACTGATAAAATCATCCTAAATGTTACTGAATTTTCAACACTGGCTTTGGGGAATGCCGAATCAAACAATACAACAAAATTTATAATCAATATTTAATACCGTCTCATTCTACATATTGTAAATAAATAATTTTGTAAGTCTGAAATGTTAGTCAAATAACTGACAGTTAAATAATCAGAGATCCATAAAAGCTGACCCATTTTCATTAATGATCTGTAACATTTCAAGTACTCCTGAATAAAATATTATTAGAATTTCAATTGTATCTCAGCTATTATATAATAAATTTGTTTCTTCTTAATGTTGACATTATCTGCAAAAACTGAATATTTCATAATCACAACATGCTCAAATTTTGTTTTCTACACGAATAAACCAGTTCTAAAATGCTGATTTTCACAACATCAAGAATGGATTTGAATCTGATGACTGAATTATTCGATTTAATTCATGAATTAAAAGGCTTGAGTATACAGGAACCAAATTACCATTCACATACTTGGACTTCTTACAAGTAATTACATGTATAATAAAATCATCACCAAACATGCTGATAATTCAATATGGCAATGATTCTAACTAAATAAAAAATAAAGCACATCTTTGTTTTAAAATCAGCAATCCAAACCTCTATATTTATCATATGTATTTGATAATCAGACAAACATAGAAGCGTTCACAATACTAAACAGATAACATTAATTATATGAAGTAATTTAGTATTTTTGTTCAGTAAAGTGTTGATACACAATATGATTGTTCTGTAAAGTGTTCAAAATCCATAGCACAGGGTAACATCACATACAAATATCTGAAAATAAACATGAAATAAACATTACAGTTAAGATACAGAGTGATATTATTAATTAGAATGTTTTCGTAACTAATGTCTCCCTACTATAGCATGTTCTATACGTCTCCACACACACTGAAAGGAAAATATTTGAAACATATGCATACTATTTTGATTATTTTCAGTGTCTAATCAAGTAATGTAGAAAGTATTTGTTGGTTACAGTCAGGTTAGATGATATTTCAGCAATTCTTCAGTTGCACTGAAGAATTTATTTATTTATTTATTTTTTTTTTTTTTGAAAAAGAGATCCCAAGATTTGTATAAAGTAAGTGTTAAACTTGCACAATAGGTCCGATTTGAGCATACTGCATCATCGCATCCTGAACAATGCTTAAAGGTCATATGCAGCGTTTTCTGAACATGTATTTTTCTGTAAATATTTTTAAAGCGTAAAATAGGGTAAATTGAAATAAATAAATTTCATATACTTAAATGGCATTTTCCTGCCGTTATTAGCTAAAACAACTTTTGAAACTAAAACAACCGTAATTGCTTATCTCCTCCTGAAATCGCTTTTTAATATGACGTCATAGGTGCCCTCCAGAAAAAATTTTTTCGCAAAAAAACATGGAAAGATTCGAGGGTTAATGGTCATTGTAAGCGGCAATTCTAGGTGCTATTTTAACAGGTTCATTCCTTTTAAAACAAGATGAAATCTACTTCCTT
>JAOXYI010713285.1:0-14275 GCA_028566495.1 Lithophaga antillarum
GGCTTTTGTTTCCTTGCCGGCATCTGTGACAATGCTGAATCTGGATTGTAGGGAAAAAGTCTGCCATTCGAGTTCATTTCTACTGTTGTCTTATCAACAAAGATAACATTTATTTATTTATTTTTTTTTTTTTAGTAGAAAACATTTTCATTGCATATTGAAGCCTCTTCTCTCTGTTCACGTGGCCGATAAGCTGGCAATATTTAACACGTCTTGCGATCCAACCAAGTTTTTTTCCGAATTTTTGGACACATATCCTTTGGAAACGCTAACAGAGAATGTTTTTTTCTCAATTTTGATACAATTACATCTGATGTGAGTACATTGTTTTGTTGTGCTATGGATCTATTACTTTGACATGGAAGTCGGTCATATAGGTTTGACTCCTCTTTTGGCGTCGAGTGTCTAAAATGTTCTTGCTCGTCTTGCATGGCTTTAAGAAGTGCCAAATGGATTGCCTTGTCTCAATACCATACTTTTCTGCAAACAGACGACTTATTTTAAGTGGGGTAAATTTTGTCGAATACTTAAAGATTATTTGTCTTGCCTCAAAGCTCAGTCGACATCCACTACTGCGAGTCGCCAGCTTGGTTTGCTATTTTAAACTAAGACTTCGTAATTTATATGTAATTAGCTGGTGTGACGTATTCAGTAAATAACGAATAGGAGCGATCCGTCACCCGTAGAAAAGTCAATTACGTTTCCTATCCGTCAGAAGTCATTTACGTTTTGTATACGTGAAATGAGAAGAGTTGTTGACTTATCCGACGGATAGGTGACGTGAAACTGATTGATCGATGACTCATCGGTGAGTGAGGGATGACGGCTGACTGATCACTAATTTAGTAGCTCCTAATGATGCAAGTACTGTACTTTTTCGCCACAATCAGTCTGTGGTTCAATTGCGCTTAATATCCAATATTTTGGCTCACGTTGAGCATTGAACCCCTTCATCAAACAAAATATTTGCGCCTATAGTCTGTCTTTCAAAGGAGACAGGTGCTATCTCGGTTTTCAATAAAACACGAGTGCATAGTTGATCTGTAGATGTGTTTAATATTGTAGCTTCAGAGTCATCGCTATTTTTAACGATATTTAAGGATTTTTCTTGATTGTTTCTGGTTTTGGTGCAGCGGTGAACTTTCCTCCACATACGCTTGTGTGATGCTTATGGTTGCATTTGCGGCATTTGTTCTGTGACTTATATTCTTTAGTGCGGTGCGAAGCGGAAAATTGAAGTAAAGTTTATTACTGTTAACAAAAACTATTCTAGCGTTTACACCCCTGATCTTTGTACATTCGTTGATGAATGTGAATCTCCACAGTATACACAAATACGAATCTTTCTCTCGTTCTGTTTTGTAACTTTAAGATTTTTGTCATCATTGGTTCGAATCTGTGCCTTAGATTGTCCCCCGGCGAAAAATGTTGGGTCATGCGATTTTAATAACTGTCGGTATATCTATCCACTTTAAAAATGTTGATTTCCTTAACGATAGCTTTCCTTAATTCCATACGGCTAATATTGTCACTGCCATGTTCACGTGCTGTGTTCTTACGTATCTGACTTGGTAGTTTACTAATTACGACAGGTACGAGTAAAGTGTAGTATATGTCTTGTGTCTGGCCAAACGATTTTAATCCCTGTACATACGAGTCCAATTTATCACCATGATTCCTTTGACTGTAAAGCTCGTTCTCTGGTGTTGGTAAATCCATGTGGGCATTCATGTAAGCATTAATGATTTTATGGAGCTGTCTGAAATAATCTCTGAGCAATTTTATGACAGTTGTACAGTTTGCATTTGTAAGAGCAAAACATTTAGTAGCTTGGGCGGTAATACTTTCTACTTTGGCTTTAATGTAGCACCATTTCTGAATATTTGTAAGGTTATGATTGATTATGATGTATTGTCGATTCATACGAATAACAAATGCTTGTCATTGTTAAATGACTGCAATTCTAACTTTGGTAATCTGTAATTGTGACTACTAGTATTAGATACCAAAGATAGACCTTGATTTTACGAATTACTGCCGGTTGAATGTGGTTGACTCTGAGTGTTTGAAACAGATCGGAATTCATCGAGGTCTGGTGGTTGAGCATGTATTCTATTTTCCAAAAGATATGTAAGTATCTCGTTCACGGCCAGATAATCCTTACCCTCACTATCCCTAACGTGATCTTTCCATTAACCTCAACCATCACATTATTCTTACCTTCACTCTAACCCTAAACCGAAATCTTTCACTAACATTAGCCAAACCGTAACACCAAAGGTTTTACAAGTCGGCAGGTTCATCAGTGAACTTCTCCGTAGGCAATGCGGTGACGGCCAAATAGCCCTAAAAGGCACATTGGCCATAGGTTCCGTAAATGCCTTAGTGACGGCTCAGCAGATGCCTTGTCCAAGATCAGCAGAGATTCTTCGCTTCCACCCAGATGGCTCGGTACATACTTTGGTCAGGGTCATCGTTGGTGCATCCCTCAAACTTAGATAGTAACTTGGGTACATTGGCCAGGATCTTCATAGACACCTTGGTTATGGCCAGATAACTATAACCCAAACACAAACCGTAACCCTAACATTAACCCTACCTGTAATCGAACTCTTACCCTAACCCTATCACTAACGTGATCTCTATTCCTAGCAGTCAGCTCTTGGTATCTCGGTAACGATCTCATTAGACAACTCGCAAACGAACAGATAGCTTAGAAGGTACCTCAGCCACTTAAGTACCTCAGTGAAAGCCACATGGCGCGGTATGTATTCTGGTGGTGACCAAATAGATCAGAAGGTACCTTAGCTGGCGTCTCCATATGTAACTTCTTCCCATCCCTGTCTAACCCTAGAAACAACTCTAACTGTAATATTAACCATAACCCCATCCCTTACAGTACCCTGCATAACTAGTTTAACCCTAACTCTGTCTCCGCAGACGCTGACCATAGCCCTAACCGTATTAACAACCTTAACCGTCACCTACCTCGGCAGCGACTTCGGTTACGATCTCTGTAGGCAACTGGGTAATCGCCAGATAGCTCGGAAGGCACCTCGGATGCGGTCTCCATACGTACCGCGGTGATACCTCGATGATAGCTAAAGTAAAGTCGTTGAGGGCCAGATAAGCCTAACCCTCACTAACCCTAAAACCAACTCTAACCTTAAAATTAACCCTTAACCTGACACTAAACATAAACCTGAACCTAACCTTAAACTTAAGCATAACCATTACACTAATTCTAGCATCCAGCCTTATTTTGACCCTAACCCGAACATTAACAGCTTGCTCGGCAGCGTAGAGAAATCTGTGATTGTCACATATGTTGTTAGGTACCTTTGCCAGCTGGTTCGTAGGTACCTCGTTGACGACCAAATCACACTAATCCTTATTTAACACTAACCGTAACCCTAACTCTATCACTAACTTCTAACTCTAATGGTCAGCTAGCTCGCAAGGTACCTCGATGACGACTTCCGAAGGGACCTCGGGGACGGCAAGATAGCTACGTAGGGACCTTTGCCACGGTTACTGTAGATTCCCCGGATACGATCAGGTAGCTTTGTAGGTACCTTTCCCAGCATCACCCTAGATACCTCGGTGACGGCCAGATAACACTAACCACTACTAACTCGAACTCCAACCCTAACCCAGACACTTACCTTACCTTAACTTTAACTCCAAACATAACCCTAACCCTGTCACTAATGTTAACTGTCAACTTGGGGTTGGACGTACCTCGTTTACGACTCCGTTGGGCACTTGGTGACAGCTAAATCGGCTGGAAGTTACTTTGGTGACCGTCTCCGTAAGTAACTAGGTGATGGTTACATAATTGAAACATATTTTATTAAATTAATTCATGACTAGTTTAAGACAACTATATTTATATCGAAGATCAAATTAATTAATAGGCTTCGAAAAGAAATTATAAAACCTATATAAATTCGTCTACTACATCCTTCAGTAGGTTCCTTGGCCAGCTTTTTCGTAATTACCTCCTTAACGACCACATAAGGCTAACCTTCACCACCCCTAACACCAAATTAAATCCTAACGTTAACCCTTACCCTAACCCTTACACTAACCCTAAGACCTTACACTATCCCTAACACTAATCCCATCATTAATTTTAACGGTTAGTCTTGGCAGGTACCTCGGTGATGGACTCAGTAAGCAACTCGGTGACGGCAAGACAGTTCGATAAGGTACCTCCGCGAGGGTCTCATAGATCGGTAGATGCCTTGTTCAGGGACACCGTAACGATGCAATATCTTCAAGATATGGCACCTTAAACTAACAACCTTGTCTTTATCCATCGACTGATTCTGTTATGTGAGCCCGGTATCTTCACGATATGGAAAAAATAGCAATCATCTTGTCTGTTAGTCCATCATCAGATTGTGGTCTGAATGATAACTGGGACCTCAAAACAGCCCTATGTGGTAAGATATTTACTTCAATGATAATACAATCTCAAAGTGTCCCAGTATCTTAAGACATGGTGCCCTGAAATAACTATATTGTCTTTTTATCATCAGATTATTGTTTGGACGACAGCTGACCTCACAACGGTGCAATATCTTCAAGATATATAACCTTGTCTTTATCCATCGTCTGATGGCCCAGTACAGTGGGCCCAGTATCTTCAAGATGTAGAAAAACAGCAATTACCTGCTCTGTTGGTCCATCATCAGATTGTGGTCTGAATGATAACTGTGATCCCAAAACAGCACAATGTATTTAAGATGTGGTAATCTATAATAATCAGCTGTTCTGTTTGTCATCAGAGTCTTGCCTGGATGATCTTACTGGAAACTGTGACCGCATAAGTGGAGCAATATCTTCAATCAGGAACGTACAGTAATCACCTGGTTTGTGTTTCCGTTATCAGATTCGTGTCGGAATGATAAAAGTGACTGCATAAGGGCCCAATAGCTTCACGAATTGACAAGTTAAAGCAATCACGTGATCTGTTCGTTTGTCATCAGTTCTTGTCTGAATGATAAGTGTGACATAACGGCCCTGTATCTTCAAAATGTTATACAGTGATTACTAGACTTTTCTCTATAGCCTTGCACCCATAAAGAGGTTTAGTTTCAACACATACAAGTGACTTTCTTTAGATATACGCTACATCTGGAAGATCTCGGTTTCCTCAAACGGAGAAAAAATCCAAGAAATTCTGCATGCAGTGACAAGATGGCAAGTGGATAATATGTTCATGGATCTAAAAAGAAAAAGGCCAGAAAACAAGTCTGCAGTAATCAGCTGGTCTGTGCGTTCGTTACCGATTCTTGTCCGAATAAGGAACATTTGACTTCTGGGGTAAGGTCGGGGAGGGAAGCTGGAGGATTTACTTCCGGAAAGATAATAAGCAAACAAAAAAAACCCAACTGTTATCACGGTAAGTTTGTCCATTATCAAAATTGTTGCCTGAAATACTGTAATACTGTCCTCATAATGTCCCTGTAATAGTAATATGTGGTATCCTATAGTTATCTCTTAGTCAGTTTGTTCGTTGTCACTTGCATATCATGATGATAATTGACCTTAAAAGGGCCCAGAATCTTCAAGATGTGATATCTTATTGTAATAAATTTTGCTACTTGGAGGCAGTCAGTGGTCCGGAAGGTACCTCGGCTATGGTCTTTGTAAGTGCCTAGAAAGCAAACAGAGAGGTCGGTAGGAACTTTGAGGCGTCTCTATAGATACCTTACTGCCGGTCAGATATCCCTAAGCCCCAGTGACTCTAACCACAACCGAAACCCAAAGACCTAGACCGAAGGAACTCGGTGACGGCCAGATAGATCAGAATATACAAAATGTAAGAAATCTTACTGCATTTCTCTTAATTGTACTTTTTATCTATTGCTGGACTTATCTAAATTAATAATAATAAGAAGAATTAACAATAGCCGATACCACACTAATATTAACAATTAATTATTCTTAATTTTAATCTAATAGACCACAAAACATAATAATAAAAAAACTCACTGCCCTTTTCCCATTAAGAGTACATTTAACATGTTTAATATGAAATCAAAATCGATATACAACAGCCGACGTTTGTATATAACAATTTCTAATTTCTTTTGTATAATATAACGATTTTTAATTTCGTTTGTTTGGTATAGGATTTCTAACATTATATGAATCCTTCAATGAGTTGATCCATACATCTGATTAAATGAAAGGTTTGGCTTATCTAGCCTTCAACGAGGTACCTACGGAGACGCTGGTAAAGGTACCTACAGGACTATCTGGCCGCCACCGATGTAGCTACTGTGACAATGACCAAGGTACCTATTTAGCTGACTGCCTGGCAGATCGTACCTGAGGTACCCTCTGAGCTATCTGACTGTCACCGAGTTGCCTACTGAAAACGTAATCGAGGTAGTTTCCGACATAGCTGACCGCTAGGGTTAGTGATTCGGTTAGGGTTAGGCTTAGTATTAGTTAAGGATTAAGGTCATATGGCCATCAACGATCTAACTACGGAAGCGCTGGCAAAGGTACCTTACAAGCATTATAGCTATCGCCGATTTGCCTACGGAGACGGCCACTGAAGTATCTGTTGAACAAGCCGGCCGTTAAGGTTAGGATTCAAGTTAGTTATAGAGTTATGGTTAGGGATATGATAAGGGCAAGGGTTAGGATTATGGTTAGTTTCAGGGAGGTACATATGGACAGGCTGGCCGAGATACCTTTCGAGCTATCTGGCCGTCACCGAGGTATCCACGGAGAACGTCATCAGGGTACCTTTCGGGCTATCTTACTGTTATCGCTTTGAATACGGAGACCGTCCTCGGGGTACCTGCCAGATTACATGACTGTTAGGGTACCGGTTAAAGTTAGTGATAGGGTTGGGATTAAGTGTCAGGTTAGGACTTGTTTTAGAATTAAGGAGTGTTACGGTTAGTGTGTAAAGGTTGGGCTTACTGTTAGAGTTAATGTTAGGGTTAGAATAGTGATAGGGTTAGTGCGAGTTTATTTTGCCATCAACGATGTAGCTATTGACACACTGACTACGAAGTCTATCAAGCTATCTAGCCATCAGCCGAGGTATCCTGTGGGTTATCTGACCATCAAGGAGGCACATACGGATTGCACACAGATACCTTCTGGGCTATCTAGTCATCACCGATTTACCTACGGCGACCATCACCGAGGTATCTGCCAAGCTAACTCAACGCTATGGTTAGGTTTAAAGTTAGTAATATGGTTACCGTTAGGGTAATGTCTGCCTTAGTACCTACGGAGACGGCCAGATAGCTGGGTAGATACCTTGGTCGGAGTTTTCATAGGTAGCACGGAGACGGCCAGATAGCTCGGTGGATACCCTGGCTAGCATGTTCCTAAATACCTCGGTAACAGCCAGATGACCCTAACCACATTAACCTTAACCCCAATCCAAATCCTAACATTAATCTTAACTCAATAGATACCTCTGTTGCGGTCTCCATTTGCAACTTGGTGACGGCCAGATAGGCCGGAAAGAACCTCGGCGACAGTTTTCACAAATATCTCGGTGACGGAAATATGGCCCGCTATGTACCTTGGGCAGAGCCCCGATAAGTAATCTGTTGTCGGCCAGATATCTTGGCAGATACCTTACTCTGCATCTCTGCAGGTACCTCGCTGACTTCCAGATAAGTCTTTCCCTCACTAACCCTAACACCAACTCAAACCCTAACATTAAACCTAACCCTCGCCTTTACACAAACCCTAAAATTTACAATAACCCGTACCCTTACAGAAACCCTAAACATTACATTTACATTAACAATAACCCTATCACTAACTTAACCCTAATGGTCAGTCTAGCTTGACAGACACCTTGACAAAGGACTCCCCAGGCAAAACTGAAGGCCTACTCAGTCGGAAGATAATTCGTAAATGGTCTCCTTTGTATCTCGGTGACGACCACATACCTCAGCTATGTGCAGAGCCACAGTAGGTATTTCAATTTTTGTCAAATATTTCAATATGTACCTTTGCCAGCGTCTCCGTAGATACCTCGTTGATTGCCAGATGACCTCGCCATAACCCAAACCCTAATACTAACCCCTAATTGTAAGCGTAACTATAATCTTATTTTAACCATAACCTGACTTTAATCCTAACTGTCACATTCATCCTAACCCTAATGGTCAGCTACCACGGTTGGTACGTCGGTGACGCCGATATACCTCGGTAGGTCGCCATAGGTACTTGGCGTAGACCTGTAAGTTAGTAAGTATCTTGACCATGGTCACCGTTGGTACCTCCTTAACGGCCAGATATTTTGATAGGTACCTTGGCCAGCGTCTCTGTAGATATCTCGTTGACGGCCAGATAATCCTACACCTAACACCTACCCTAACCTTAAGATTAACCCTTACCCAAGCTGTAACCTATATCTAACTTTGAACCTCACCATATCGGTGAGCTAGATCGGCAGATACCTCAGTGACAGTCTCTCGTAGGTAACTCGGTGATGGCTAAATGGCCTAGAAGGTATCTTGGTGCAATCTGTATGTGCCTCGTTGATGGTCAGATAACCCACAGGATACCTCGTCTACGAACCCCGTAAGTGCCTCGGTGACGGGTAGATAGCTAAGTAGGTACTTGGCCAGAGTCACGGTAGGTAACTCAATGATGGCTAGATAGCACAGAAGGTTCGGCAGTCAGTGTGTCCTAGGTACATCGTTGACGGACAAATAAGCCTAACTCTCACTAACATTATCACCAACTCGAACCTAACATTAACTCTAATAGTAACCTAACCCTAAAAAGCCTTATACTAACGGTAATGCTCCTTAATCCTAACACAAGTCCTATGTAGGAAAGTAACTCGGTTACGGTTTATGTAGGCAACTAGGAGGTCAGATAGCCCAGCAGGTATGTCAGCTACGATCTGCCAGCCAGACAGCTACGTACGTACCTTGGTCATGGTCAACGTAGCTACATCGGTGGCAGCCAGATAGCCCGGTAGATACCTTTGCCAGAGTCGCCGTTAGGATCTTGTCGAAGGCTAGAGAAGCCGACCCTCAAATACTTATACCAACCCTAATCCCAACATTGCCCCTAACAGTTGCACTAACGCTAACTCTAAATCTAACTTTACAGTGGTCCTCATTTTAAATCCTACAGTAGTTGTACCAGTAACCATGCGGACGCGTACTTGACTGATCAGTAGCTCATCAATAGCAAAATCTGACTGATCAGTGATGGATTCGACATTGCATCTTTATTTAACGAATATAAAACAAAAATGTATTTAACGGATGCAACCGTTATTAACGCGTCCTATCCGTCACTACCTTAACAAAAGTTAATCGAGCGAGCCTTTATTTAACCAGATGTAAAGTTGAAGTCAGTGAATGATTCAAATAATGTTAAAAATCCTATACCAAACGAAATTAAAAATCGTTCTATTATACAAACGAAATTAAAAATTATTCAAGTTACACAAAAGTCGGCTGTTTTATATAGATTTTAATTTCATATAGAATGTATTCTTAATGGAAAAAAGGCAGTAAATTATTTTATTATATTTTATGGTATATTAGATTAAAATTAATAATATTTTTTTTATTTTTCTTCTTATTATTAATTTAAGTGAATTCAGCAATAAAAACAAAGTACAATTAAGAGTAACTCAATAGAAATTCTTACATTTTGTTGAATACGTGTGAATTATTTGCTGTTTATTTCCCCATAATAACTCTACTATTAAAACAAGTTTTCAGTTGGATTTATTGTAAAGATATAACCTCCTCCAATAAAATAAAATATAAATGCAAATAAATAAACTTAAGGTTTACACTTATGATGCATTTAGAAACAACATACAATAGATGACACACAAGGCTGTAATTACAAAATCTCAGTGTCCTGCACTTTTGTGATCTTTTCTCCAGACATTGAAAATTCCCAATATGTTTAGGCAAGAATTTAAGCGAAAACCTCCGTTTTTTCGCCATCTTGTTAGTTTATATAAATGAAGCGAAACTAAATCGTAATTTATATAAACAAATGTTGTGATATAAAGAAATCAATGTCTTAGTTACGAAAAGGAACCGTAAATTATGGATAGGACCAGTCAATTAAGATTAGGATCGATAAGTCGCAATTCAAATGAGATACAATCTCTCAGTTACGTTTTCAATCCGATACTTGGCTTTCTCACAGATTGTTGACTGATCTATTTCTATTTTTGACGTATCGACGACGGCTGACTGATCGCTAAATTAGCAAAGACCTCTGCTAGCAACGACTACAGCTCTAACACTAACCCAAATTCTAACCCAACTCTAATTTTATCCCTAACCTTACATTAACTCCAAAAGGTTATCAGGCCGTCACCGAGGTATCCACGCAGTCGCTGGCCAAGGTAACTACAGAGGTAGTTACGAACAATGTAGTTGAGGTACCTTCTGGGCTATCTGGTGGTCTCCGAGTTGCCCACTAAGACGGTCAAGAGGTACCTGCAGAGCTAGCTGACCTTAAATATGAGGGTTAAAGTAAGTTAGTAGTAGGGTTTGAGTTAGGGTTAAGCATAGTGTTAACGTTACTGATTGGTTTAGGAATAGGCTTAGGGTTAAGGTAGATTTTGTTTTTGGGGTTGATGTTAGGGTTAAGGTTGTCCGACTATCAACGAGGTATCTGCGTGGACATTGGTCAAGGTACCTATCGAACACTCTGGACGTCACAGAGGCATCACTGTGAAGGTGGACAAGGCATGTACTTAGAAATGTGGCCGGAGACCGTTTGCGAAATACCTTCCGGGCTGTATGGCTGTCACCGAGTTGCCTACCGAGGCCTTCTCCGTGGTACCTGCCGCACTAGATGGACCGTTAGAGTAGGGTGAAAGTTAGTGATAGAATTAGGGTTAGGGTTAGGGTTACTGTAAACTTTAGGGTTACTGTAAGGCTTAGTATTAGTGTTACTGTTAGGGATAAAACTAATGTTAGGGTTGGTGACGGTTATCACCGACGTATCTTCTAAAACCTGGTAAAGGTACCTACTAAGGGAGCTGGCCGTCACCGGTGTACCTACACTAGGTTGTGGTCAAGGTACCTACAACGCCATAAGACCGTAATCGAGGTAGCTTACTGTTAAGTAATATGATTAGGATAACGGCTAGAGTTTAGGTTAACATTAGTTGGTGTTAGGTTTAGTGGCTTAGGCTTATTTTGCCGTCATCGAGGTATCTAGGCAGACGCTGACCAAGGTACCTACCGTACTTATGGAGACCGCAGCTGAGGTACCTACCTAGCTATTTGCCTGTCACTGATATACTTACGGATACCATGAACGAGGTACCCTCCGACCGTTATTGCGAAAGAGTTAGTGTTAGGGTTGCGGTTAGGTTTAATGCTATTAGGTTTAGGGTTATGTGGATCTCAACGAGATACCTACGGAGACGCTGGCATAAGTACCTACCGAATTATGAGGCCTTCACCGAATTGCCTCCGAACACCTGAACCGAGGTATCTGCTGAGCTAGGTAACCGGTAGGTTAGGAGTAAAGTTAGTGATAGTGTTAGGTGGGTAAGGGTTCTAATTATCTGGACTTCAACGAGATACTTACGGAAACATGCGTCAAATTTAAGATTCTGCCACATAATAATGAAATTCAGTTGTCTAGCTTCAAAAATTTAAACGTTCCATTTACGATTAAAGGGGTGATAACTACTATAAAAATTTTCACAGCCTTTCAAAACAATATTAAAATGTGACGCAATGTCAGCAACATTCCATCGAAAATCATTCTGATATCTTAAAAGATAAGAAAGGTAACTAGAGACTCGTCTGAGCCTGTATTGCTCACCTGATTACAAACTGACAGAAATTGAAATTTCGTATAGGATCCAATGTAAACTGTGTACTGCAGTAGCATCTACCTTGGATTTCCAACCGGCAAAAAAACATAAACTTTGTAGAAGACCATCCAAGGAATATTTCTGCAAAGTATCATTTTCATTGACTTGTTGTTTCTGAGAAGATCTTTATACGTATTTCCCATAGGGTGCAAAGTGAAACTGTCTTGCGACAGAGGTGGTCTTGGATTTCGGATTGGCAAATAAAAAAATAAAATTTGCAGAGAACGAACCAGGGTTCAGGGCCAAAGATCTAGATGGGTAAAGTCTCTATGTTACGCTTTCCGAGTTTCGGTCAAATATATAAGTGGAGATAACTCATACAATAAGCCATCACAATCAGTTAACCAAATTTTAACAAAGATGCAGCACAAGACCTTCGTCATTTTGTAACAGATTCAATAGTGATACTAGACCCGAACGACAAAATGTGCAGCTCTTTAAAGAAGGTACCCGTCTGTCAGATATACTGTATAATTGAATTTTGGCCAATTTCATAAGTGACGACCAGACCCTTCCAGTGGGTCTACGCAACGGCTTTGATATCAGAGGTAGGTTTTCCCAAAGCATTTTAGAAAAGATATAGTATATGGTCCCTAGACCCGTAAGACAAAATGAGTAGCTCTTCAAAGAAGGTATCCGTCCGTCCAATATACTTCATAATCGATTTTGGACCATTTTGGTAAGTGACAGTTGGGCCGTTGGAGGTAAGTCTACTCAACTGCTATCATATCAGAGGTAGGTATGCTCAAGACGTTTCAGACGAGCTATAGTACATGGTCCCTAGATCCGTAGGACAAAATTTGCAGCTCTTCAAAGAAGGTACTCGTCTGTCAGATATACGGCATAATCGATATTGGACCAATTTGGTAAGTGATGACTGGACATTTGCAGGTGAGTCTACTCAATGGCTATCCTATCGAAGGAAGGTATGGCCCAAGCCTTTCAAAAAAGCTACAGTATATGTTCCCTAGACCCGTACGACGAAATGTGAAGCACTTTAAAGAAGGTACCTGTCTGTCTGATATACTGTATCATACATTTTGGTCCAATTTTGTAAGTGACGGCTGGACCCTTGCAGGTAAGTCTACACAATGGTTGTGATATCAGAGGTAGAGATGCTCAAGACATTTCAGAAAAGCTATAAAATATGATCCCTAGATCCGAACGACAAAATGTGAAGCTCTTTAAAGGTAACCATCTGTCAGATACACTGTATAATCGAATTGGGGCCAATTTCATACGTGACGACTGGACACTTGCAGATGAGTCTACTCATCGGCTATAATATTAGCCGTACCTATGCTCAAGTCCTTACAGAAAAGCTATAGTATATGGTCCCTAGACCCGAACGACAAAATGTAAAGCTCTTTAAAGAAGGAACCCGTCATTCCGACATACTGTATAATCAATTTTGGACCAGTTTGGTAAATGTTGATAAAAAAGTAGATATGCTTAAGACATTTCAGAAAGGTCATAGTATATGGTCCCTAAACCCATACGACAAAATATGCAGTCCTTTAAAGAAGGTACCCGTCTGCCAGATATACTCGATATACTGCGCCAATTTCATAAGTAACGAATGGACCCGTGCAGTTAAGACTACTCAACGGCTATAATATCAGAGGTACGTATGCTCAAGGTCTTTCAGAAAGGCTATAGTATATGGTCCCCAGATTCGTTCGACAAAATGTGGAGCTCTTTAAAAAAGGTACCCGTCTGTCCGATATATTGTATCATCGATTTGGGCCAGTTGTGTAAGTAACGGCTAGACCATTTCAGGTAAGTCTGCTCAATGGTTATGATATCAAAGGTAGATATGCTCAAGATCATTCAAAAAAGCTATAATATATGGTCCGTAGACCTGTGCAACAGAATGAGCAGCTCTTGAGTAAGGTACCCATCTGTAACATATACTGTATAATAGAATATGGGCCAATTTCATAGGTGACGGTTGGACCCTTTCAAGTAAATCTACTGAGATATTGTATCATCGGTTTTGGGCAATTGTGTAAGTGACGGCTAGATCATTTCAGGTTAGTTTACTCAATGGCTATGATATCAGAGGTAGGTATGCTCAAGACCTTTCAGAAAAAAAGATAGTATATGGTCTCTAGACCAGTACGACAAAATGTGCAGCTGTTGAAAGAAGGTACACGTCTGTCAGATATACTGTATAATCGAATTTGATCAATTCCATAAGTGACGTCTGGACCCTTGCAGGTGAGTCTACTGAACGGCTATAATATCAGATGTAGGTACACTCAAGACCTTTAAAAAATTCATACTTTTTGATTCCTAGACCAGTACGACAAAATGTTGAGCTCTTTAAAGAAGGTACCCGTTTTTCAGATATACTGCATAATCGATATTGGACCAATTTGGTAAGTGATGGCTGGATCC
>JAOXYI010713394.1:0-14274 GCA_028566495.1 Lithophaga antillarum
AGACTTATATGTTGGTCTGATCTGGTCAGCTATGAAAAGCAGACTTGCATGCTGGTCAGGTCTGGTCTGGTCTGCTAGGAAAAGCTCACTTACTTGCTGGTCAGGTCAGATCTGCTATAAAAAGCAGACCTAGACTTCGGACATGTTTGAACAAAAGGCTGTCCAGAATTTGCTGACCCTAGGTCTGGTCTGCTGTAAAGTAAGTTAACTTGCTGGCCTCCTCAATATTGCTGAAGCAGACTTACTGACCAGACTTTTGGACTGGTTACAGTTAACTTACTGTAAGGTTAGGACTGCCCCATCTGTATTTCAATTTATGTGAAACCATGTAAAGGAATAGGTTTTAATATTCATTTTGATAATGTGTTATTGCTATTTGATCATCTTTACCAAATCTACCTTTCATAGTTCGTTCAACCATACTGTTATTAAAAGATCTCAAGATATTATTATGATACAAAAATCAAAGTAAAATGGAAATTTAATTTAATTAATTTATATTACAAATTATATAAATAATGTAGATAACATAACTTTTTTCCACCTAGGTATACACTAAAATGAATACATTACAACTGCTTTCGATAAATATCTCTATTCAGATATATACGTTACCACTATACTACCTTGTTATACATGCTGACATAGTCAATGATTGTTTTAAAAGAAAATAAATAAAAATCGAAATGTATATATTGAAAAAGAGACTAACAATGAAAATCAAGCAACAACGCCAATGTTTCTAATGTGTCGGATACGAAGGATATAAACCATGGACAATAAATATAAACGATAGAAAAATATAGTAAAGGCCTTAATAAGGTCGAAATATCAGCATTTTATTTTGTTGGTGTCGTTTACTATGTTTTGCTATTGTTTGACAAAGAGAAAAGAAACTGTGTATAATGAATCAGTTTGAAAGATGTTCGCCAGCAATATTCTTCTGTCGTACATGTGTATTTATATTTTAAACATGACACAGTGACTTACATTGCTGTGTAGTTCGTCATGGTCAAGTAGACATCATTATTCAGAAATTCGGTCATGAAAGAATAAGAAAAAAATGCTTGCTCATTTTGTTTTCCCTATAGTATTTATCACTTACGCCTAGATTTTTGTTTGTGTACTCGAAAAAGTCTAAGATGTTAAGTCGTCTATTTTGTCAGCATCTTATCTACAAAATGGACCAAATTGTAATTAAAGGGCTCGAGTTTGATATTTATGTCTGATCATAATTAAATATACCTATAGTATACTTCGGGAAATAATGAAAATTTAAAACGAAACGTTGCTTTTAACTGTTTTAGTATGAGTATGGATAAGTTTACATTCTTTCCATTATTCAGCATAACACTGTTAATATCTTATATTCATCTGAAAGATGTATAACTCAGCATATAATATTTGATTTAAATGCCTTTTGGCCCATTCAATTAACAGCATGCTTGTAATAGATTCAAAACATGCATCATCTACAATATATTCTTTCAGTTTTTTTATCACAATAAAAACCCCAGAAAAATACATTCCATTTAAAAAACTATTCTTTTTATGTACACATATTCACTGTAAATTTTAGATTAAATCTGTTTGTGAAATCTCGGAATACGGTGACAAACAAGAATTTATATTTTTTCTTGGTGGAATATTATTTCCATGCTTTTTGTCTGAAATTGGACATAATCATTTTCCTCTGATTTGAAATATAAATTACTGAAATGAAAAGTAGATATGAAAAGACGCAAATATATCTCAAATAAAAAGGACGCAGAAAAATCTATAATTGGATGTATGAAATAACAAAACCCCTAGAGATGTGGCACATCAAGGCAATTCCCATGGTTTTAGACATTACTGTCTGTAGTAAATTTGATTGTTTTCTTAATTTGCAATTTTACAACATCACAGACAGAAAAAAAATTTCTTTTTCTTTTTTACATATATATTCAGGTGGTTTTTCTGCTTTATCCTATAACTGAATGAGATTAAAAGTTTGCTACGCAGATGGAAATTAAAATTCTTACATTTGCGGCTGAAATTATTTTTATTTCTGTTTTTAGTACTTCGCCTACGTCGTATTGATGTTTTCTTTATTTAATTTGAGGAAATAATGCTTCATTAATCGATCAGTGATTTAAATAAGTTTGTATTTTATTGTCAGTTTTGAGAGAAAGCGACGAATAAAAATGAGAGCAAAATACATTTTATTTCACCGACATTATTCCTTTTGACACATAAAAGTGAGATTAACTTTGTATTTTAAGTTAAGGTTCATGCAGTTCAGCAGACCACAAATATAGCACTTATTCTCTCAACACAGATACATAACAAGGCAATTACCACTGATATTAAACGGAACAACTTCGTTGAAGATTCAAATCGTAGTCGACGAAAGTCCTTTGAACCGTCGATAACAATTAGAATTCTTTGTCAGTTGAATCAATAAATTAATCCCTTTGACCTAGTAAGGTAATCATTTTACATTTGGTAATAATTCAATTGAACATTCCGTGTACCTGTATGTTTTGGTCGGAGAAATCAGGAGTACGGGAGCGTTGAATGTTACCTTTTTCCCGAAATTTTAAACCTCGGTCATGTTGTCAGTTTTGAATAGCATGGTTTGTTTGCTTTAATCGACATTTTGAGTCATTTTTCATTACTGATTTAACATAAACTAAGCCGAAGTTTAATTCACAAGTAGTAATGGAAACGGACTTCTATGAATTGCAAATAACCAATCTAATAATGCTATTCAAGGAATGAAATGCTATTTAAGGAATATGTCAATTGATTTGAAAAATGTGTAATGTTATTTTGGGAATCGTATTTGAGCAACAACATATGACATGTTAATAAATGACAACTAGTCAACTGTCCCTGTATCAGACCTTACTGCTTGTTGAAACATAATGTAAATGAAAAAGCGTGCTAAAGGTAATAGTATTCTAGCTAACGCTTAAAATAGACGATTAACTTGCAATGATCCGTACTACAGAACTTTTGACATAACCAGATAAAAATTCAGCCATATATTTTGTCTGTTTTGTGTTTATTTCTTTGTTTGTTTTTTTTTTATTGCGATTTTGAGTCAGCGCTTCATATCGACATACTGCACCTGGTGTAGATACGGAGAAAACTAAAAGTTTGATGTCAGTGTTTAATACAGCTGAAGAAATCAAAGATTCAAATCGTTAAGATATAGAAGAATAGAATGAGAAGATGACAGAAGTCAATGTTGAAAATTATTCATTCAGAGGACCCGGCATTACATTACCAATAAAGAATCGAACACAAACATTAAGGCAAAAATAGACACAACACTAAAACTAAATTATCACATGATACTGGGTGTGGGTTTTCTGATGGTGGCTGATCTTCATATCATAATATGTGAAACAAATTTATAACCATTGGAACTAATATGTATATGAATTATATAGAGGATATTTTATCATTAAACAACTGTCGATTTGATGACTACTTGCAGCTTATTTATCACAATGAAATTAAGGGCACAAAAGATACATCTAAGCCTGTCGCTTACATGGACTTATACCTATCGAGGACAATGGCGGACGATCAAAAGTAAAACTATACGAAAAACGTGACGTTGGTAACGGTTTTGCCTGGTCCTCTGGATGTATGACTTTTTGAACAATCTTCTCAATTTATATTATATATAGTTTCAATGCTAAGCCTTTAATTCAAACCCGTCATAGCTATTTGATGTGGTCAGAAACAGCACGTTTACTTAAACTAATTTTACAGACAGACCCCAAGTTCTCAAATATATCTCTTATATACTGGTACAGTATTTTTCTTTGGAATCCCGCCGGGTGGCCTGCATGAAGGAAAAACTGTAATTGTAAAGATTAAAAAGATTATCGTTTTAATTTATAATGAAGGAATTTAAAATATTACAAAACTGAGAATGTATGATTACATCTCTGTCCAGGAATCAGTGAGTTTAACTTTAATACGCTTTATAACATTTGTGATTTTTCGACCAAATTAAAATGTTCCTGTTTGCGCGATTATTGCCGTAAACGCAGAAGATAACAAAAGAGGCATCCAAAAGTCCCAAGTCGATACAAGCAGACAAGATAAAGTACAATAAACAAAGTGGGACATAACACTGAAAATTATATAAAAAAAGGATACAACATGAACTCCCATGTCGAGATGGATGCAGGTGCTCCGGAAGGTTAAGAACTTCCTACTTTGTGTGCGATATCCATCATCTATTGGAAGACAAAATTCCTGTTGGACATTACATGACCTTACTAAAAACAAATAACATTCAGAGAACAATGGACTTCACACAAACAAACAGGACTAATGAACGAACCGAACATCGTTTTAGAAGGATCACCGCTGAAGCGATGAAAGATCAGGCGATAAAAACGTTAAAGTCACATATTCCTGCCTTACTCAGTTAATTGTATGCATTCTGAACTCGTAAATAAAAATGTTGATGATGTATGAAAAACTGCCAGAAAAGTAGATATCATTAATTCAAGAAAATATTTTCCTTAAGATTTATACGTCATCCGCCCAATTTAACATGTCTCAACAAAAGAGCTCTGCGAAATACCAGAAAGGAAAAACGTGTTACTAAATACAGTTCAGCTAGACAACCCTGGAGATTACTATATATTCCATTCAAATCATTGCAATTTTATTTTATTCTAAACAGAATAGACGTAAAACATCTTATTCACCTACAATATTGTACAAAAGATATACTTGCTTGTTGATACTTCTGGTTATGATAATTGTTACTAATAATATTGAAAACATTGCAAATGAATTTACTGTATTTTCCATTGAAATGTTTATTGTTTTATTAATAAAAAGAAAACTTCTGTCCCTTGTGTAAACTATTTCTTTCTCACATGTTTGATTCACTGATTTAAATGAAAGTAATGGGTTTTAGGTGGTGGTAGAGCATATAAGAGACAATAATGCTATCATTTCTAAATAAATAAAACTTTTTTCTCTCTTTTGTTGTTTGTTTATCTTTTACTTGATTATTTATGTTGTTCGTCTTTGTTTGTTCTTCGTATTCTTCTTATTGTGTTGTTTCTTGTAATTGTCTTGTTCCTTCATAAGCTCCAAGTAGCCCTTTAGCACTGAATGTAGAACATGGTCAGTTATATTTATACTATACTTTCTATACTGATATAGGAGCTTTTAGTTGAAATTCTGTGAAATCTTGCTCCTCCAATTTTATTATTGCACGAATATGACTTTGGTTTAAAAAATATTGAGATGGATTATCGAAAATAAAGTGTTTTTGAAAGAAAGCTTTGGAAAAATGTATTTACTGCAACACAAATACAGAAGACTGGAGCTCCATGGCAAAAGTTTTAAGATCTCGCAGGGAAGGTGTTGATGCTTCTATTTCCTTTTAGAAATGTATAATATCCAAATACAGCTTTCTGATGCAAGTTCTTTTCATTGAGTGGAAAAATAAAAATGTGATTACAGCGTACTGTCTTTAACTTTTTTGCTTTTTAATACATATTTACAATTCAGGGACAGTAAACTGAAACATTCTAGTCAAGTGTAGTTTGTGTTCGGACGTTTAAGGTAAAAGTCATCAACATATTCTTCTATGATTGGAATTGTTTTATTTAAATAATGAAATACATTTCCATGTGATAAAACAGTTGACAAATCAGTTTTCTATTACTGTTTCTAGAAAGAATAAATATTCTGAATAAGTTGCTGTAGTTTTCGTCTATTTCATACTCGTCAGTAACATCAAAATCATGAAAACCAAGCCATTATTTGAACCTTATGAGATTAATGCATTCAAACAGAATAATCGAAGAGCTGACAAGATATACATATTTCAGTTTACAAGTGATCAACTGAGTTCATTTTTTATAATCCATAGCTCCTAATGGTGGGATATTACATTATACTATTAGCCGCCTATACGTACGTTCCTCGTCTGTCCGTTGTCCCGCTTCTATCAGTCCCTCTTCTTTGCGTCTGTCAATTAACTTTAGTTCCGTTAACCATATCTTTAAAGTTAATATTGCTGTTATATGTGACAAAATATAGTTAAATTCGATTTGGAGGTCAAAGTCCTTGTAGGTTCACAGTTATGGCTCTTGAAATAGCGACATGTGCAAAATTTTTGGTTTCCGCCAGTGGACGTTTATTCTTACATGCGATTACTTTCAAATTTGATGTAATTGTTAAAGTGACAAAACACAGGTTAAGTTCGATTTCGAGGTTCGAGTTACCTTTGGTTCTAGACTTATGGCCAATTTCACGTTTGTTTTTTGTTTATATTTTACATGAAAACTATTTCAAACGACAGAGCTGAAGTAACCATATTTTATATCTAATATTGGTCGGCAATCTAAACGCAGAGCTTAAGAAGACATTTACTTTTCCTTTTCAGTAAATTTAGACTTATATTTGATTTTGAGAATAACGACTTCTCAACAGGTTCTGCATGAAGACTGTGGGAAGTTATCGCTATCGATACCTCTTACTTCACTCATAGTTTGTTGCAGAAGTGTGTTTTCGTTTTATTTCGTGTTTCCTTTGTGTTCGGATTCGTCCTATTTTGCGTTTTACGATTATGATTTAAAAAAAAAAATCTACCTCGCATCATTGTACCATGAATCATAGGTTGTAGTAATCTTACAGGTTCCTCTTAAACGATTTTCGACCTGCTACTGCCTTTGTAGACTGACCAATACAACAGGTAGGACATGTAGGGCATCCGCAGCCTTCAGGAACATTGATGTCATTCCCGGTTTTATTGGAGATCGTATTCCCCTGGCTTTAGTTTTTAGTGTTGTGTCTGTTTTTTGTTTTGTTTTCACGTTTATTTTTCCTTTGTTGATAGTGACCTTGTCATTTCCTCTGGGTGTATGATTTACTAACGTCGGTAATTTTCTTATTCTACTGAAGAACAAAGTGTTATAGAATATAACAATGAAAGTGATATACATGAACTTGTAACTTTCTATCTGGCTTAAAAGACCACTTTTTCTCTAACATCGATGCATAATCATGAAAATAAGTTGAACTTTTTGGTTAAATGATATCTTTCTCCTCCACAAAATCAAACCAATTTTAACAGAAATGACTGCAGTCAATAAATCCCAGTTCAACCATTTTAAAATTGTTGAATTATTTATCCATATTAGACTACATTGAAATAAATTTCTAAGACTGATTATGGGTTAGATATATATACCGTAATAAATAACACTCAAAACAAAACGTCCAAACATGTTTTAAACACTCAAAAGAATACCAAAAACCTACATGATATCTTATAATATGCATGGAACATATGATAAATTATCTTTATTAATCTCTTTTTCGGAACTAAATTTAAAAAAAAAATGCCGTGCTGAAGTTTGAACGCCTAATTTGAAATAAATATAATGTTGTCATGGTGATAACAGAATGAATAATTTTACATCAAAAGACATGATGTTTTTATAAAAAGAATAGACACAAAGATTATTATTTTGTATTTCCTACAGGTGTTTTGTTAACATATCAGAAATAGAATGAGCTAATTAATTGTCTGTATTTGGTAGAAAATGCATTACTGCATGCTAGAATAATTGAATTTTTACGTCAGATAGTTATAAAGCTGTCTAATGATTTTCGATGAGAGCCACGCATGTTCATCATTTGCCTACAATACAGACGAACTGAAGTACCTTGTTTATCTTTGTTAGTAAAATCAGGTCTTTTCGCAGGAATTTGAAGCTTAAATATTTCTAAGCACATATCTACATTGTATGACCTTCAACAATTGTATTCCTTTATTTTCCTCTGAACCTGTTGTGTGCCATTTAAATTCATATCTCGACTGTTCTGCTCAATTATAGGTTCCTTGATTAGCAAATAAACAATTCTGTATTCTGTATTCTGCAATCCATATAAAATGCGTAAAGATACTATAAGGCAAAAGCACAAAATATCTTTAAAGACAACATGTTTGTTCATTCCTCTCAGAACTACTGGAAAATAATAAAAAAGATAATTGTGAAAATCGAACATACTATTATCTCGTAGTTAAGTTGACAAGGAATTTCTTATTATAACTATCTCACGCACCAAGGCAATACATTAAACACATATTAAATTTTAAATGATTAGTTTTAGTCTTGTAAATGTTTCCCGAATACATAAATCGTACGACTAAGTGCTTTGAATTATCTGGTTAAGGTTGCAAATTACATAAGAGACTTCAAAATGGGCAATCTGTTATGTTTTAATATCAATAACTACAAAGAAAGGCGAAGAAAGTCTATGTGTTTATCATGTTATGTGAAAGTATAACAGGAGTTTCATTGGAGATTACATAGCAAAGGAATAATCTAAAACAATAGACCTGTAAACCCACATATTTAAAAAGAGGTTTTGGAGTAAATACACTCTGTCATATTGTACGAAATATCTCCTCAAACGCAATGAAGTTTATTGTATTGAATAAAGCTTGCATCCTCAACAACTTCAATGACACAACACAGTTAAGAAATGAATAAAAGACAACATCTGTCAGTAGAACTACAGATTTGACAACACAAACCACCACAAGTAACCGGCGGGGAGACAAGGTTTTTAAGAAAAAGAGATTTAAAAGCACAAATTGACACAGATAAAAGATTTGATAACTTGAACTTCCACTGGCAATCCAGTTAAGATATTCCGCTAAAAACTAAATATGTGACATCTGACAATTTCCGAAGACAAGATGTTATGTAAAACATCTAAGGATTTGTCACCTCAAACTACAACCCCCACCATCAAAGGAGACAATATCTCCTGACAAAAACCTAATGGAAAATATATCCCCAACATAAAACTAAAAGGTAAAGAAGATTGTCCAGATAATACATTAACGATTTAACCTGACTTCCAACATCAAAACCTAAGTATGTGATATCTAAAATTCTCAAGAAAATCAAATATAAAACAAGACGTTTCAGACTGAAAAATAGATTTGAAACGTCCACATACAACCAAACTGAGACAAGATGCTTGGAAACAGATCTGACGATTTAATAAGGACAAATATCTTTTTATAAGTTAAAAACACTTTTGGACGCTAAAGGATGAAGTTTGCTTGTCTTTTGTGCTAACTGTGGATGGCATTCCGAAATAATTAAATATATTATTATTGCTATTTTCACCATTTAAAGTACGAATAGGGGAGTAGCCCAAATATCGGACAATAAAAAACGTTTATTCCTGTAATTAGCCACACCTTCTTTCAAACTGATAAAAGCTTTATTACAGTGGCACTTTCTGTAACCAATTACGGACTCAGCGTAACCAAGATTTTCCATATCCAATGAATTTTAAACTTATAGTTTTGGCTTCAAATTTTGGACAACTGATACTTTACTTCGGACAGCCGGTACTCAAACTCTGGACAGTTTGTTTATGCGCCATTATGATTAGAATTTGATAATAATGAAAACACTACAAACTGCTTGTTTGAAGCATTCATTTCATTCTTGATCGAACCGGTTCAAATAATTTCTGCAATTATTTTAAAGATTATTCAAGAATTAGTACACAATTAAATGCTTTAATCAAAGTGACCTCAAGTGGCAGCGGAAATAAGGCATATGCATTCGGACAATTTTAATTTGTTGAGTTCACATTATTTTACTATTAAAAGATAATTGAGGGAACATAATTGAAAATTAAACTGATAAGTCTTCAAGAAAAATCCGTACTTTAACGTATATTCAGTTCATATACCTTAACATCAGTTACTAAAATGACATTGACGTTTGTGGCACACTGTACGTTAAAATGGAAAACACCGAAAAGAAAATACACGTGGCTTTACCGGGGTAACTTATTTATGTTCTGGATTGAATAATGCAGCTTTGCTGGGTTGTAAAAGCTGCACTGTTAAAAAATCCGATGAATGTTGAATAACAAAATGAAAAGTGACTCATACTTTCGTTAAAATAAACCAAAATTTTACGCTTATACGGACGAGAGAAAATGGCCGAAATTACGAGACCGTCCGAATATAAGTGGACATCCCCTAACAGTGTCATTTCATACTCATGTGATAATTACTTCACTTTGATTTCAGGTACATGCTATCCCAGCAGGAATTATTTGTCGAAATAAGATTTGCTAGACGAATGTGTCGACTTTGAGATAACTATCTAAGCAGTTGATCTTGGGGATGGAACTGACGTAAAAATTTCAACGTTAGATTAACATTACATTTTATTGTCTCAGTAACATCGGCATTCGACGTCCATATGATGTTGACTTTCTGACATTGATTAACTTTCTAATTTTAGCTTATTAGCATATATTCGACTTTTTGCCAAATTAACATATGGGCATACTAAAGGTAAGGGAAATCTTTCGTGTTTTCTTAGTGTAAGGGATGAGAAGAATACCGACGTTCACAAGTCACATATCCATAGGACCAGACAAGACTGTTGTCAAAGGATCAAACAAAATCACAAACGTGGAGGTAGAACGCATACACAACACTGAAAACAAAAGCTAGGACAATACGAACTCTACATAAAACCGAAAGTGACACCAGGTACTCTCGAAAAGTAAACATGTCCTGCTTCACATGTGACACCCGTCGTATTGCGCAGTGTACAAAAGCCGGTAACAAGTCGTAAATTAGGCATGAGAACGGATAATGACTGTGATACTAGGAACATGTCCGTAATCATGTGATATTGACATTCCATACTGGTCGACCAACTCGTGATGTTGACCATAAAATTTCCGAAGTTAATCAATTTTTGTGAATTTCGTGATTCATTTAATTCACGAATTAAAAAGCCCAACGAACTGTTAACTCTGAACAGAACTACATGTATAAAGAATCAGCATCATATCCACGAATATAAGAACCACGTTTTTAATTGCATGGAATGTCAGTATGTATGCATAAACAGTGTTACGATTTACATACGTTATTACTAACGAATCTTTTTTCATTCATTTTGTATGCACAGCTTGATGGATTCACCTGTAGCATTTCAAAAAATTCGTTACACGAAGTTGTACTACAGAAAAGTTTTCTAAAACTTGTTTACCCACATTTTTCTTTTCCTCTAATGCTAGCCTGCGATATCATTATTGATGTTTTATTAAGGAGGACTTTGGAATTGTGATTGATTTTAGAACTGCTTATTTAAACTAACGACACTATGTAATTGTATATATTTCGTTGGCACTTATTACCGAGGCTGACACTTTTGATAAAGATTATATCCAGGAAGGTAGTGATTTCTAATATTATTTAATGATGGATATAGATTTGAATGGATTGCCAAATGTAAGTAAATAATTTAATCATATGTTTAAAGCAATAATTCACTATATTTTTTGCTGTTGATGCTTTCACTGTTGTTATCATTTTGTAATAAAAACTTGTCAGTCAAGTCAACATATTCCCCAACGCGCTTCTTGTGAATTATATATATATGATTAAATTGACTACCAAGTATGTGGCACAAACGACTGTATATAGGCTGTCACATAAATATGCCTTAATTTACATTTCGTTGAGGTTTTAATTTTGTGGATTGAATGCACCGCGAAATCCACTATAATAATTCATGATATCTTTCTCCTAGAAATATGATGCCATTTATGTTTTATGTTTTCGTTAGTGTTATTGAAACATAGTAAAATCTAAAACGCAGTCAAACTTGTTAGTTCACAGCTGTACTTCATCAATAAAAAAAACTTGGAAATAGAAAATGGACCAGGTTTTAGTTAGCTTAACTCACTCAATTTGAAGAATTGTCTTCAAAAATATGAATGAGTGTTGATAAGATATGAATTATTATTCATGGGGCTTCCATTTTGGTGGAGTTTGCAGATTTTGCGGTGCATTCAATCCGCAAAATTAAAACTTCAACAAAATATAAATTCTAATTAAAATTATAAAGGAACACCTTGAAGTCCAAGAATTATTATATTACTTACACGGTAAGTTGGAAATATTTTTCTGCTATGATAGATTCAATATTGTTTCTGTTGCTTAATCGAAATTTAGGATTTCACGACGGACGCTATAGGAAGAACAGCATCTTACCCTGTGAATGGGCCTGTTCCTACTCCCGGTTTACAGTGGGAGTTCTTTTGGCTCTTTTTAAACTTTTCTATGTTTTTTGGTATTTTGACATACACAGACTTTGATTTTATTTATCATTCCTTGTTATTCTATAGTCGTATTTTTTAAATTTCCACAACAAACCACGCCTTCAATTTACGCATGCAGCAGCAAATCTGTTTTAAGAAATAATTTCAGTCAGCCATGGATATTTTACTACATGTGCAGCATTGTATCCGTTTAAATTTAACCCCTAGCAAAAGCGATGGGTTAAATTCACAGAATACAATGCTTGACTTTGGTTAATTTTATTGTTTGTTTAAAGTTTGAATAATTAAAAAGTTTGTTTAGGTTTGAAGTGTTTTCAGTTCAGTTATAACATAGAAACAAACATAACACAAAAATTATTGCCACAAGACCATCAGTGTAAAATGTACCTATTATTTAATGTTTCTGGTTGTTACATGCAGTGCTATATTTTAATTTTTGGCAACCTCTGCTTAAGAAGAAAATGCAGACATCAGTCTATAATTTCCACCAACTAAACTGGGATAACAGCTAAGAACTGGTATATATCGACGAATTAAGATAGTCAAGAAATAACTCAGCAGGCACCGTCTGGTCAAAAAGAAATGCTGTAACGTTGATCGTAGGAATTGAACTGACCTTTTAAAAACAATCTTCGATCAACGTCGATGAGCCATCGACAACACAGCTGATCCAACGTTGTTTTTCAAGACTCGATAACTCCAATGTTTTATCGGCTATCCCATATAAGAATCTGGCCAACAGTAAAACATGCTTGAAAAAAAGTTATTTTTGAAGAGTTCTGAATTTAGTTTTGCTTATTACTTTGAAATGTCATCGTCCGTTGTAATATAAACTTTACGCTGAAAATACATGCGACAGTGGTGTCATTCAAAACATAAACCCCAAAAAATCTCAGTAGCATATGTTTGAAAAACAAAAATGCTACTATGCATATATAATAAAACATGTGTATCTTTCATGTGTAAGTCTTCTATTTAGTACGATCCGCCGACTTTTACCGTGGAGAAGAACTTAAAAATTTAGACCGTTTTAGTATTCATTTAAATCTAATATTTGGCATAAAAAACAATATTGGATCAACGCTAAAAATAGTTATTGATTTTGATCCAACATTATTTTACGTTGATTTGATGAAAAATTGAGCATTTATGTGATACATACTGTAACATGTTATAAAGGTATTTTGTACATTGTTTTTGGTATTTGCAATACATTTATTTAACAAAAGGATTTATTTTATTAAAAATATTTCAAGTTACCCTGAAAAGTAGAATATAAAACTTCCGATAATTTGAAAGAGAATAAAGCAAAATAAGCATACTTAGGGCACCCAACGAACATACATACATGTAGCATGTTTTCTGCATGTTTATATAAAAATCACTGACTATTACCAAATTATGAATTCGAATCTGACTGTAGAAAAGCTCCAAATCGAAATTTATGTGGAAATACTTAAGACTTAGTTGAAAGACTAGGAATTTTACGGTCGCCATCACGAGTCGGTTGTTCATTATAGAGTGTTCGTATTACAGATGATTACGTACATGTTCTCAGTATCGCAGTCAATACCCGTTCTCTTTACCTGATTTTTGATTTGTTACTGGCTTTGTGCATGTGGCGGTACAATGGGTGTCACATATGGAGGAGGACACGCCTACCTTTCTGGAGTATCTGATGTCACTCCCGGATCTTATGGAGTTTGTATTGTCCTAGCCTTAGTTATCAGTGTTGTGTCTGTTTTTTTTTAGCTTCCACGTTTGTGGTTTTGTTTGATTATTTGTTCGTAATGCCTTGTCCTGTCACCGAATGTATTATTTTATGAACTTAGGTAATCTTCTTGTTCTATTTAAGATGTTTATCTACCGTCTTTTCAGTAAGAACTCGTTTCTATGGTATAGTAGAAAAATATCTAAAGTGGTTTTACAACGAATTCAATAAATGAATCAAACCCAGTGATTTGTTTAAGGGATATTGCAGTATCGACAGGCATCGAATTTTTTTATTATTATAATAAGTGCCATTATTTTGAGTGTTGATTTATATGCCTCATCCATTATCATTACGTAATATTGCTAATGTCATATATATCTATATTTTACATATCTGTCATG
>JAOXYI010713608.1:0-14264 GCA_028566495.1 Lithophaga antillarum
ATGTCACAGAACGAGGGCATGGAAGCACTGAAAAAGGGCACAGTTTCTTGCACTGTACATACATACATAAATATTAGATAGTTACTGTTAATTTTTTCAACATTTATTTTGGACTAAACAGACAACAGCTGAGAATATTTGGTTAGCCTTATTTTTCTACTTCTTTTTTTCAACCTTGTAAAAATCAATTTTCATACAATGTACTTATATTATCTAAGGGTATTATATAAATTGCATTTAATTTAAGGTTAGACACAGAGTTTACAGAAAACGGATCAGACGTTAAAAGGCTACTTACACTGCATACTTAGAAATATAGTTCACAAAATAATTCATATACCTTGTTCAGCTATTCAGCACATCATTATTTTAAATCCAAGTCTACCTAAGAATAATGCAGAGGGTGACACATATATGAGAACCTCATATAAAGAGTTAAAGGAGTGACAGTTTTCCATTTTCATCTAGGTAACTGAAGTAATAAAATACAACAAATTGACTACAAATAGATGATAACGGGAGATAACTATACTTTCTTCAAAATTGAGTTGAAATCTTAAAGAATTTAATTTAATTCTAGTTTTTCTGAATTACCTGAAATATTCACACAATTATTGTTTTGATCATAGCCTGTAATGTTGAAGCAACAGAATCACAGTTTTAGTTTGGTGGGATTTTTCTGACCATGTATAAATGTGGTGCTGTTATCTTTAGCAGTGCCTGGGCCAATATGCATAAAACATCTTAAGTTAAGATTTATTCCGAATGGCAAGATTATCTTCCTCCTTTATGATAATTAAGTATTCCAAACGGATTCCTCAACTTAACTGGTTTTATGCTAGCTGCAATAATGTAGCTCCTGTGACAACTCTTGTTTAGGCGGAGCTACAACGCGGTCCCATTACTCCTAATGGAGCAAATTTAATTTTTGAATCCGGGGGGAAAACGCTGTACTTACATGTCGGATAAGTAGTTATTTATTGATATGTATCGATATTTCCCATATAATCCTTAAAATAATTAATAAAATCGGAAGTTTCAAAACTTTGTTTTGGTTGTCATTTCAAAATCATTATCGATCGGCCATGACAGTTAACGTGAAGACTCGCGAGATTACGGAAGGCGTGGCTTGTGCCAAATACGGACGTGACTGCCATATATGGAATACCACTTACTACGATGTTTACAACACTGACATTCCGCGGGAAACTATCGAAAAGAAACGAGAGTATGACATAACAAGAGAATACAAAAATGGACACGTGTTGTAACTGTGGAAATTCGTTTAGTAAAAAAGATAAAGGATTCAACAGGCAGAGTTTAAGTTCATCATTGAAACTGAAATCAATAGATAAATCTGTGAAAGAAATCATAGAAGAGGAGTTCAATGTCACTTTGACGCCTGAAGAAAAACAGAGGAGATTTTTATGTCCAGCATGTTCTTGGCGAGTGGTGTCCTTGGCAAAATCAAGACTTGCTACAACTGAAGCTGTAACTAAGTTTAAGACAGCATGCAACAGGACTGGCTATTTGGCTAAAAAAATAAATGTCAGAAGTCCTTACACTACACCAAGAAAGACCAAGAGACAAAGAATTTTATCTCCTGAAAAGGTAAAGCAAATATGATCCTCAACCGGACCAGTTAATTTGCTGTTCATGTGATTATTATTCCAGTATGAAATCCGGATAAAAAAAACCCAAAAAAACAAAAACAAACAAACAAACAAAAACAGGAAATAAAACAGTTAACATACAAAATGTAAGCTGGTTTGTCAAAAAGAAAAGAGGAAGGTTGTATTTGTTATTTTTGGAAAGTGACAGGCAAACAAATCATACAAAAATAATTGACATAGCCTTATATAAAGGGCATCTATATTTAATATAGATGCCCTTTATATAAGGATTTTTCCGCACAAGGTGTCGCGTCCAATTGATTTGTGGGGATGGGCATCCTGACCCTTTTTGCGTGCTGCCAGGCTGGTTTCAACTACATATAAAAAGAAAAGAAAAACAATGAATGTCAACAATCCAACCAATAACAACAAGGTCATGCAAAACAAGCATTGACTTTGCCACAACAAATCAAAATAAAATAAATAAATAAATAAATAAAAAATTTAAAAAAAAACACAAAAGACAAACATGATAAAATGTGACGGGATTAAATCGATTTTATAGAGATCCCAAATCCTCTCCACTTCATATCTGGATTTGCAAAGGTAGTATACACATTAAAAACATGTATGTATACTTGGATCTTTTCTCAACCATTTTTCACCAAAAATGACCAGATTATTATGTCTTTCGTTGTCCTTTCAGCCAGATTATTTTTTCCACAATATTTATCAGTCTGAATTTTTTTTTCTGAGATTTCTTCTTGACACCCCTCGCCCTTTTGATTAAGATCAAATGGTTACTTGGTAAGGGGCCTGTCCCATGACTTGTCTGTATCCTGACATTATATCATGTATGTTGAGGAGTATTAAATTGATTAACCATTTATTTAAAACAAGATTTTTTTATTTTTTAGACAAAACAAGAAGAAACATCCACAGGAACAGTCTCAAGCAAGCAACAAAAGGTGAAGGTAGGATAATTATAATTAACCATATTAACATAAGGTTGATAGAAAATATCCGTGACAGGTTAACATTTTGACATGATCTTAATCCTTCACAAAAATCTGTCCAGCTGCCCTGATTAACAAAAGACTGATATACAAAAAACACTTGCATTTTTTATATGATAATATTATTTTTTTCTGATATGGTTGATTTCACCATTGAAAGTTTGAACAGTTATTGAGAGTTATAATACTTTTGTTTGACAGTACATGAGAAGAACTATTTTTCTTCCTCAAACCTTTTATCTTAATGTAATAACTGGTAAATTTCTTTTTTATTTCTTGTATATTGCACTGAGTACTTTAATTTATATATCATAGGTGTCTCTTAAGAATCAGCAAACTGAAGTTGCCCGTGCGTGCAGGTATATCATGAGAAGACAATACCTCAGAGGCATCCAGCTGTTGATGAAATCAAGAGTTGGTTGCAAGAAAGCTCTTTGTACCATTATGGAAAATGCTGTGAGACAGGAGGCTGCACTACTGGCAAAACAAACGGTGTCAGTATTCAGAGGTGGTAAATCATTGGAAGAGATATCCAAATTTGATTGGAAAGATAGATTTACCGAAATAAACAAAAGATGTCCACTACTGATCAACATATTACAGGCAACCTTGACAACCAGGCAGTCTGTCAGAACTATGGGGTTGGCCTCAAACCAGTCAATATCTGTCATGCCAACACTAGGAACAATTATGGCAATAATACTCTATCAGCGGAAACCCAGACATATGACAGATTTTCAAGAGATGAACAGCTTGCAAATGTGGCTGGCAGGATGTAAAAGAGAGGTACAATACGCTTAACCCTCCCAAACAGTTCTTCATATTATATATATATATATTGTATATATTGCCATGTTATGAAGAATACATGTCTTAACTTGATCATTAATACAATTCAGGATCCAAGATGTTGTGTTTACAGCCCATAATCATAATACTCTATGAGGCAGGGTCATCTAATCTTGCATGCTTCACTGACTTTGTTTCAAAAGGAAGATAATTGTAACTAAAGTAACATAATCACACTATGTTACAAGTGTACCAACTGCACATTTCTATAATTATTCATCACATATACTGTCTAAAGGACTGAAAAATTTTATTTCACTTCAGAAATTTTATGAACAGTACATCTGAATAAAAATTAAACATGTACATGTATAATTATTTTAGTTTATTTCATTTCAGATGTTTGCAAGATTTAACCATCTTGGATTAAGCTTAGGTATTAGATCTACACAGACAGCTATAGACAGAATCAGAAAAGGTTATGATGACAGAGTTTTGAAATGGAAAATTGACATCGCAGACTATCTTCTCCTGCGCACAGAAACGGCAACTTCTTCAACAATGCCATATCAGGACAGTAGTCAAAGAACCAATCCCCCATCTCTTGAATCCTCAAGGGCAACATCACCTCAGTCAATGTCAGTAGATGAAAGTGAGTCTTCTGCCAGATCACAACAAATAGTTGATACAGAAAGTCAGTCTTCACCAGCCAGATCACAACCACAGGCAGACCAGGAGAGTGTATCAAATCAACAAGGAGGTATATATAAAGACACCATTTACAAAATGTATTTATTTGAATATATAGCATTGAGCGTGGTTACTCTCCCTTGCTCCTTTTTCAGACTTTGAAAAAAAAATTAAAATATTGCATACAAAGTGAAATGAGACAAAATATATGCTAACACACATACGCACACACCGCAAGTCTACAGGAACTGTCAGAACACAGTGGCTGGAGGAATATCATTGGCTTACTTAGTAAATGGATGTGTAAGAAGTAGGTTGGCACAGACAGTGTTGATGCATTGAAGAAATTTAAATTAACTGGACATAGTACTGTCTTGCTCTGACTGATTCTTGTCCACATTTTGATAAAATTTTAATGTGATATACTGCCTTCCTTATCTAAAATTTGTTCATTTTAATTACTTTAGTAAAATCGGAAATGATTATAACCAATTTTGATTGCACACATTGTATTTCATTTCAGGTAGACTTGGATTTTCAATATGCTTTGATAACGTGAATCAGAAAGTGACTGTAAGACATCAAACTAGAGATAACAAGAATAAGATGTTCAACATGGTGCAAGCATATGCAGCTGAAGATAGAATTCCAACAATTCACTTAAAGGATACTTTACCATTACCCTATGATATACATAATATTCCGTTGGAGAAGTACCTGCCTACAGATTTGGATGAAGTTGACCTAAGATCAGAAATGACAACAATGGTATTAAGAACTCTTGTTGAATATGTTCCAGTCTTTCAGCACCTTAAGGATGAAGTAACTTGGCACATTGCACATCAGTATTCCAAAGAGTCAGCTCAGAAAAGTGTTTGTGTAAGTTTAGTGTGATACATGTAAGAACAACACCACTGTTAAGAAACAACTGATTTGATTTTAAACATTCTTTATTGTCACAAACTGTGTAAAAGTCCATGTATACAATATACTGTTTCCATCAACTGCAATACATTGTGTATGACAAAAAAAAAATAACCGCAGACACCATGGCTTTTCTGTTTTGAAATGTTCCAATCATCCAATCATATTTTTACTTACAGTTTTGAAATAATCAATGAACAAGAAAGGTAGTGAAGTAAAGTTAAAGAATAGAAAAAATAAAACCAAAAAGAACAGTATTGATTACAAAACACTTGAATTTTATCCTTGCCTTCACTTTGACAAAAAATTATTTTTTTCTTATACAGGTACCAATAGGAGTGATGGATAAAGATGAGAGTCGAGTAGCAGATATGATAGATATCATGGACGAATATCAGCGATATGTGCCTGTTAAGCCTAATGGTGATCCGCTCATTCTTCCTCTCCATGCTGATGGACTCAGTTGCGAAAGAGGAAATGATGCACAGAGTGCTCGTATCAATGGAACCAATCCATGGCTTCAGCTACAGGCGTTCACGATGAACATACAAGAATGGCATAAAAGATGTCTGCTCTTACAGGTACTTTTTTTTTAAAAAGACTTAATCAACAACTAGAGCCTCAATTTCATGTAGTACTGGAAAGTACTGTATGAATTTTACTGAAATTCAACAAAATAATTTAGGTTAAAAGGATGCTTGCAGTTATTTTTACAGGACTTATTAAAAAAGTATATCCTAAGATTGCATCAATATTATACTTGTTGAAGATTGCTGAAGGGACATCACAAAATCATACACCCAAAGGACTGGACAAGATCTGTACAAAAAAAAGATCACACACAAACATGAAAAGAAAATAGACAACACTGAAAACTAAAGATTGAACAATACAACCTCCCTTAAAAAACAGCGAGCCACAGCATGTGCTCCAGAAGGGTTAGTATGTCATGTGCAGCAATTACACCACTTGTAATAGATAACCTAAAGGTGTTGCAAGTTTCTGTAGTAATATTGACAACAAATTGTCTTCCATATTGTTGTTTTGAAATATTAAGGTTGTATGTTAGGAGTCTTATTTATTTACATGCACATGTATTTCTTTCTCTTTTGTAGGATGTGTATGATGAACTCTTTAGTGGGTCCAGTTGTCGTGATAAAGGCACATTGTTTCATCTCAAAAATTATTTCAACCACAGGAATGTCAGCAGTAATGTGAAGGAGTCGTTCAATTTTAACGAAGAGTTTTTACAGTTCTGTACTGATGGTTACATTGTACTTGCTGCTATGCACTTCATGAACATTGATAATTTAAAAGATCGGCCAGAAGACTTTCCAGAAGACAGAAAGCAACAAGTAAACTTTATGAACAAAGTATCAACCAGTATTATAGACATGATATTTTTGTCCTCACAGCCAATTGTTCAGAAAATCTTAGGAACAGATGAATCTGAGGAAGACACATATCCATTCTGTGTCTGTAAGAGGGAAATAGAAGGTACACAAATGGTATATTGTGACAATAAGAATTGCCCAAGAGGAGTGTGGTTTCATCTGGAATGTGTCGATATGGAGGAGGAGGATGTTCCAGATGGAAAATGGTATTGTTCTGACAGCTGTAAAGCAGAAAAGGGAAATCGGAAGAGTAAGAAGCGAAAAAAGGTTGTACAGAATCTGATGGACTCGAAGAAAAACTATGCTGTAATGGTATTATGGAGAGAATTAAATCAACGTGTAAGACACGATGCAATAAGGGAAAATGATGGACACCGAATGTTGATGCATTGGAGGTTTGATATGTTGCAGTTTATGGACAGACACCATCCAAAGTACTTCCTTGTAGGACATCGCCTTCTGTCTGCAATAAGTGGGGCTGTTTCGAAAAGGCTGCAGCATACACTTACATGGAACAGGACTGTCAACCCCAATGGTGGACATGGACACAATATAGCAATGGACTTACAAATGGAATTCTTTAATAGAGAGTATAAAGGTGAGACCACTTAATACCATGTCTCTTTACATGTATGTAGGGCAATTACATATTAATGACCATTTGCCCTTATGTGGTGGACCTATGAACACTCTCCCAAAAATAGTTTTTAACACATTTTTTTCTTCACTGACACCTGTCTGTCCAAATGTGTTGTGAAAGCTACATGTTTAAGTGAAATATTTGAATACCTAGCTGTACCATTTTATCATTTACTACATGTACGATACTTCTTTGAAACATACATGTACAGCAAAACTGAGAAAAGAAGTAAGTATTTTAAAGATAAACACATTAACCTGGGACAGTGCACATGACCAATACTATCCTTTGAATAATAATTATATAACCATAGGTTAGTAACGACTTCATTAGTAATATATTCCACAATGTGTGCAAAATGAACTAGAGATACAAGACATTTAAAAGATTATTAGCTTCTGTAATATACATTTTTTTGGTAGGTTTATGCACAAACTTTCTTCAGATGAAAAAAAAATGATACCAGTATACACTTGTTTTAAATGGTTTATGTTTTTTCTTTGCTTTTAGAGAGTGCAAAAGAAGCAGCCGGTCAGTTGACTGAAGCCACGATTGCACGACACAGCCAGATGGTTGGTATTGGCAAAATTGTCAGGAATGTGTATGAAAAACAAGTATCTGGCCTTTCAAGATCTACCGTTCATTCCGCTACAAGTCCCAAAAGAGACCAAGACATACTTGAGTTCACCAATTTATTAGTAGACGAAGACTTATTTACCACCAAGCTTGGACGAAAACATGGAGCTTTTGCAGACTTTGATGTGGCATTGTACAGTAAAATTGTACCAAAAACATGCAAAGCAAGATTGGTACGACTCCGAAAAGAAATGGCAAACAGACGTGAACTGATAATCAGCATGCAAAGAGAATAAAATTAACCATGACAGTTCCTGTTATTTTTCAGCATAATTTGTTTGTAAATATACCAGTAGCTAGTAAACATACATTTTAAATGACTTTATTTCCACCTAAAAGTTTATCTACCATACACTGTACCCTGACAACAGGAAAACACTATAAAAACTATTAGCAACATAGGCAGAAAGACTAACCCTACAAACACAACACAGAAAACTACTAATAACAAAAACCCTTATTCAAGTGTTCCAGAATGGTAGGCAGCTGTGCATAGCACCGATTTAGCTGTATAATAGCCACACACGACATAGCATAAAAAAGAACACTAGACAGTGACCAAGTTTCATTACGATACAATGTACAGTAACCAAGAAACCGAGCTAAACGCAAAACTTAACCAGTCATTTAAGCATAAAATGTAGGTCAAACTGACCTGATTGTTGTGACTGTTAGCAACTACTGAAGATGTATCCACTGACCAAGTTTAATTACTATACCACATACAATGAAATGGGGCTTAATGCACAACTTAACCAGAGTCAATCAAGTGTAAAATGTAGGTCAAACTGACCCAATTGTTTCATTACTATGATCCAAGATCTATCCATTGACCAAGTTTCATTACTATACTGTTCTATAATATCCATGAAAGGGATATAAATGCAAAACTTAACTAGAATCACTCATGTGTAACTTGTAGGTCACACTGACCCAGTTGTCATGGGAAGTAAAAAGAAGGGATATGATGTAAATGTCCATGACACAGAATCCCTACATATACAACAAAAACACCAAAAAAGCAAACAAACAGCACTTTTATTGCTGTTCTTCATTTCACACTGAGGATTTCAATAATGAGCAAAAGCTTATACCTCACTGTAAGTTTTTCTTGCACTGTTTTCAGTCAAAATTCTTTGTGGCATGTTCACTTCTGTCCAAGATCTACCCACTCATCATGTTTAATAACTACATTTATATACAGCAGCGGATACAAAACTTTACTAAATTCACCAGTGCCTGAAATATAGGTATAACTGACCCATCTGTCATAGAAGTCATTGTTGGCAAGGCCAAAGAAAAAACTGTCATGTTTCAGGTTACATAGGAATTTGAGGGTAGAGGAAGGTCTGATTTTTTTTGGATTTTTTAAAACATTTTTATTTCTATCAAACACCATAATACTGCTCGATCAGTGAACATTTGAAATAAATGTGAAAGAAAAATATTTTTAAAAAAAATTTCATCTTAATGACGAATAAGTTTGAAAATACAAATTTTGGGAACTGTTTTGTATTGGATATAGATGGACTTTCAAAACCGGGGTGAATACAGTATTGTTGAAAAAAGGGTGCTCCAACATTTTTCTGTGAAGTGACAACCAATTCCAAAAATTATTCCTGGGAAATAACGACGAAAAGTGACAAGGTCCAATCATGCTTATATTTCAAGTAGTCTATTTTCTAACCTAAAAAGGGAGGGGGTCAGTACGTTGACCTCCTCCCTGGATCCGCCACTGCAAGACTTTGGGTCAAAAGTACACTAGACCTGGCAACAAGAAACATGACATTTTTTTATTTCGCCTAAATTATTTTGTGCTGTAAAACCTCTTCAATTTCAGATATGGAAAAAAAAACTAACTGAACTAATTTAATGTAGATCTATTATTTCAAGAAAGCAACCAACACATTTGTTTCTTTGGCCTTACAGCAGCAACTGTTTCTGCATACAATACAGCATGTGCATTTCTTGCATAAACACTGTTGATCACAGTTTTTATCACAATTTTTCGAAGTCTTCAGTTTCTCAAACTCTTCATGACACATTCCTTCCAAAAAGAAATGATTTAGCAATGAGATTCTAATACAAGTCTGTAAAGCAGTCACTTCCTTAAATTTATCATCATCCTTTAATTTTGAATAACTTCTCTTAAATGCATAACATACAGCATATCCTCTCCTACCATCTCTCGCACATCTTCCAACTTCTTGCCAGTAACTTAAAGCTGAAGTTGGTAGTCCCCAGTGCACAATAATGTCAACATCAGTTATATTGACACCCATTCCAAATGCCACGGTTGATATTAGAACTCGTATATTACTTTGTCCATGGGTGAACTCATCCAGAATTCGGTCTTTACTTTCTGTGTCAGTGTTCGCATGAAACATCTCAATTTTTCTATTCCTTGCACATGGTTCTTTGTTGACAAAAGCGTGTTCCATTAGGTTTGTAATTAAATACATGTAAATTTGGTAGCAGAGATTAATTGAACGTACATACACAATTATCTTTTTGTCTCCAGTTTTCAAATGGTCCAAAATCCATGTCAGTTCATTTTCAAACTTTTCTGTTGATTGTTTAATATCTAAAAAGATATTGGGCCTGGAAAAAAAGATACTACATGTACTGGTATAATAGACTCTCATTATGTTGAACACGGATAAGAATTTCTGGATAAACTGAACAAGGGCACCGTAAAGCGGAGCATCACCTCACCTGCAAAGATTTCAAAGTCCCAGTGTGACCTTGAAATCTGACCTACAAAATCAATAGGCTTCTAAACCTTCCTATGTACTAACTCTATACCAAGTTTGGTTAAGATCCCTCAAAAGATGTTTAGTCTAGAGTGTCCACAAAAATGTCATGGACACAGGGATGGACGGACAGTCCCGTTACTATATCCCCATTGCAACTTCATTGGCAAGGGGATAATAAAAACAGTAATAACTTACTTCAGTAGAAGATAACTGACTGACCCCTGTGAGACAGACAGGGGTTGACTGCATTTTAAAGTATGTACTACTGAAATTTTATTTTAATAGTTGACTGGGTTTGTCTGCATCAGGAACTGCTCCCCAGAATTCCAGAGTTACCTCTATTCTTTTCTGGGTTTGTCCAATTTCGAATTTTTGCTGTAAATGTGGTATCATTTACTGTTTGTCTGCCTTTTTCTGTTTGCTAGTTTTGTCTGCCATTTGTGATTTTTTTCTCAGAGATATCAGGAATACAATTACCTATCAGGCAATGCAGCAACAATTTCTGTATTTTCTGCTTCAAGGGCCAACACATCATATATGTCTTTTTGGATTTCCTTTGTTGCAGTTGCTGTTAAAACCAGGTTTGGTACATCAAAAATACTCTGTAGGGAAGCAACTTGTCTGTATGTTGGCCTAAAATCCAACACCCTGTGAAAACAAAATGATGTTTAATTAATATACAGGAATATACCACACCAAAATTTACATGTACATGAAATACATGAAAAAAAAGTTGAAATAAATTTTACATATTACAGTATATTTCTTCGAAAGACTCACTTAATTGGATATCTGTAAAGGAGGATCTGATATTGAAATAAATCAGCTGTTCAAGGGATATTAAAAGAATAAACAAAGAAAATATGTTACCATGAGGAAATGCAATGGGCTTCATCAAAAACTAAAAGTGAAATTCTGTCTCTGAAATTGTATTTCAACATCCTTCTCCATCTTGGCAGTACAGCAGCTTCAGGTGATGCAAATAAGACACTTGGATCTCCTTCAGTTATGTCTAAAAATATATATAAAAATGTGCAAGTCTCTATTCTACAGTAATTGGAAGTACATATGTAGTAAAATGGATTAAATTCAATTCATTTAAGCATTAGGAGAAATACAACATGTATCAGCTTTATTTGTTTTTTTCTTTTTTTTTAAGGGGTGGGGGAGTGGCCTGGGATTTGTTGTCGCGACAGTAATTTTTATGAAATTTCCTATCAAATATCAAGCCAGTTTATTTTTATTTCTATGCCAAGACATAAAAGTCACAGTAGGCGATTTTTTTTCTGTACAGCTGATGCAAATTTATTCATTTATTTGGTAAGGCCACAATAAGTTAATTATTAAATTTTCATCCAAATTTTTACTAACATAGTGGGTGGGCAAATTTTATTTTTGGTCTATTTTGGTAGAAAAGGCCTTAAAA
Source organism: Lithophaga antillarum (assembly GCA_028566495.1). Lineage (NCBI taxonomy): Eukaryota > Metazoa > Mollusca > Bivalvia > Mytilida > Mytilidae > Lithophaga > Lithophaga antillarum. The sequence continues at coordinate 11,885 of JAOXYI010713608.1, forward strand.
ATGAAGAAAAACCAGCTAACAGGCACATTTTCTTCAAACCCCCCTCCCACAAAGGTATATAAAAAAATAGGATAAGAATCTAAGGATTAATTTAATGTGGCCTAAACTGAAACCAGAAATTTTGTTTCAAAACATCTAAGCACCCCCATTTAAATCAAATGGTCGGTGGTGCACATAAGTTAAAATGGTATATGAGCTCACATTTTACTACAAATTTAAAATTACCTTTAACAGATACATCATCTACCATGGCACAAGCTTTGATGTCATGTTCATTCAAATAGGACGTCTGGTCTTTCATTAAGGCTTTCAGTGGGGACACAACGAAGGCACAGTGTCTTCTGTCCGGCTCCAGCTAAAAAATATAGAAATAAGCATTTGTACAGATTATGATTTATAAATTTAACCAGGTTTCTTGAGAAAATGTGCTACCCCCCTTTTTTTCATTTGTCAAAAAATTGCCTTCAAAAGGGATTAAATTTTATTGACATTTTTCATGAAATGATATTATTTTTTTTTTTTATTATCATGGCAATAACTTTCAAATTAAAAGTCATGCTGTTTAAATTTATCCTTTCACTTACCTCGTCCAAAATTAGGGGCACCATGATGAAAGTCAAAGATTTCCCAAAGCCTGTTGGCAGAATTCCAAATGTATCCTTCTTCTGTAAAATATTATTGATGATTATCCTTTGTTCACGTCGTAATGTCAATTGTAAATGGTATTTTGACAGTACAGCAGCAGTCGCGTTGTCAATTTCACTCTCCATTTTCTTCCTGCTACAATTTACTACGATGTTTACGTCCATTCCAGAAGCAACACGTGATTTTCCATATTTGGACATTACGGCCTTATTTGGCGCGAGATTTAAACGTGAATCTCGTCTAAGTTACTACGAACGAGAACAATTCAAAAGTTGTGATTGAATTTTTCGGATTGCTGTTAAAATGGATATTTGACCCCAAACATCTAGTAAGTGAACTGTAATGACTTCAGACAAGATATTACTGCTATTATACAAGCTTTTCCAGATCGCTGTAGGCGTAATTTAATAATTAACCGCCGAGTGTTGATCAACACTCGGGTGCTCCATTAGGAGTAATGGGACCGCGTTGTAGCTCCGCCTAAACAAGAGTTGTCACAGGAGCTACATTATTGCAGCTACCATGGAAACAACTACATAAACATAGTTGTTGATAAACTATGTCTAACATTTTGTATGATGTCGAATTGTCAGATAGTTATTTGGAATTATTCAGATCCATTTTCGTTAATATGGAAGGTGTACATATATGTCGATTAGTCAAGAAAGAATGTATAAAGTGAGTGAGTAAATATCGTTTATCGCTAAGTCAGCAATTTTTAAGCTTTATCATGGCGAGTACAAATCATATTGTATGATGCATATTTCTGTTTGTACAGCACACAGTAGGATGTCATCCCACTAGCACACATTATTCTGAATCCGAGCCGACCATTTCTTACTCTGTCTCCGTAATACTGAGTGCTTAGCAGAAAAGCAGCAAGTGCCAACTTTACAGTCTTTGTTATGATCCTACCGGGATTCGTATCCCGATCTCCCGCACTCCAGGCATGCACGTTAACCATTACACTGCTGAGACGATGAGTGTTGATATATGTTGATTCGACGGAATGAAATTACAAATAAGATGATCTATGTGCTGAACCAGAGATAATGTGCGTCCACTGGATAATCATTTCCTGTCAAATAACAAAAACTCAAAATAATATGAACCTTACACAGTTCCTTATAGTAAAAGTCGGAAACTATGGTCAGATCAGAAAACTGTGTTGTCATATTTGCTTAAGAAGACAACATTATTGTAGAAATATCAGGGTCAAGTTTCATTACTAACCATTTATAATTTACAAAACATAGAACGCTATAGTAATTTTTATCTCAGGAAGTACTTACTTTTCCGGTGTACCTAGTTCATTAATGTATTGGTTGACATACACAGCGAATGTTAAAAAGGATATATTAGTCTTCCCGTCCCCTGTTCTTCCGTCTGTCTATCCGTCCGTCTGTCAATCACACTTTCTTGTGGTGTGAACTCTTCCTGCATCTGTCTTTTAATTTCATACTACCTCTTACATTTTTTGTTTTGGATGATTATGTTTGGTTTAATATAGTTGATTATCTTCTACAGATAAACAATAAAGATTTGGAATTTTGATTTGCGGGTTCGAGGCTTATCGGAGTTCAAAAAGAGTCGAAATATAAAAACAAACTTACGACGTAAATTCTTTTCACATTTTTTGGTTTTGATGTTTTATTATCTCTTGGAATGAATGACTGGGATATTGTTATCAGCTTCGTCTGTAATAGTCCATTATACTTTATTGTGAGGCAAACTC
>JAOXYI010713717.1:0-14259 GCA_028566495.1 Lithophaga antillarum
AGTCAGCAGCTGTAGTTTTATTTGGCAAAAATGAAACAGACAACAAAAAAGAAGAAATTTATAGAAATTTAATGTCAATGCTTCTTTTATTCAAAAGTAGACACCTTATTGAAATAGAAAACAATTACGAAGATAAAACAGATATGAACGATTCAAAGACGGAGACAGAAGGTCAACTGGTCGAACAAAAATTATTTTCAGTGCATCCTTTGGTTCATAAATTTTTAACTGAGAAAGCAAACGACAAGGATATCATAGGTGAACTTAAGATTGCTAAGAACAATTACCTTGTTCTCTTTGACGAACTTGTACTTAAAATTGGCCATGCATATGACACGGATGTGTTATATGCCAGGACGAAATCTGAAAAACTTAAAGTACACATAAGAAAATATTTTGAGTTAATGGAAGAGTATAAAGACTTTTCAGGTGTGCCACAACTTCGAAGTCAGGCAACAACCGAGGAAACAAAACGAAGGAGCAATGTTGTGCAGATGATATTTAAACCAGAGCATCATTTATCTTTTCTACAAGTGATGTGTTCGAAAAGTGAGGAAAATACCCTTACAAAGTGCAGCTGGGAGATAGAACATGTTTCAGCCATGATAAGATACGACAAAATATCTGGCAATATGGAGCAGAAATGCGAAGAAATAGAAAATATGTTGAATGCCTTTTCAGAAGAAGAATTTAATGAAGTAGAAAAACTACAACTTTCCATTTTGCAGGGACGAATTCTGTACAACAAAGGTCTTCTACTAATGGACTGTGATCCAGAAGATTCTAAAATGTACTTCAATAAAGCAGCAGAAATATTCAAATCAAACCGTACACATCGAAATAAAGAAAGTAAGATGTACTTAGCCGATATCTACAACTGTTTAGGATGTGTATATTACCGTAGGAATGAAGCAGAAAATGGAATAAAAATGCACAATGAAGCTCTTCGAATCCTCGGGAAAACGCAGAACGAAAATACTTTAACTTTCAATGCGAACATAGGTGCTTGTCATTTCCGTCTAGGCATCCAGCACCTGAGGAATAACGACAAATCTAAGTGCAAGAAAGAAATGGAAAAGGCATTAAAGTTTTATGATGAAAGCATTTATGTTGCACAGCTATTAAAAATGCAGAAAACGGATATTTATGTTAAAAAACTGAAGAATAGAGGTGACGTCTACGTAATGCTGGAAAGATTTACAGAAGCTGATGCAGATTATAAAGAATGTTTGGAAATAGTGGCAACACTATATACCACACCAAGTCGAAAAGAAATACTTCTTAGACATGCACAAGGAGATTTAATTCGCAGGAAGCTAGCAAGCAGCTTTAATCGTGGAGGTAAATTTTAAAGTATACCTTCAAAATATTGTGAAATATTCAGTTTGAAATGTCCAAAAATTATTTCTATTGGTACCTTTTCTATAACTATCGAAATTGTGACACTTGTGTGTCATTTTTTGTCACATATTTGTGATCAGTTTCATAATGTAGAAATGGACGACAATAGACAAATTATACAGCACTAATCCGTAATACACAAAATAGGCCACTATTATCTTATTTCAGGTTTTAGCTGCTTGTTTTTAATTATGTGATATTCTGTTTTTCATGAATGCTGTTTGTAATAAAGATTGGTTATAACCATTTCTGTAACAAAACATGATAATTAGGTTTCTCTTACCTTAAGTCATATTTAGCGACCTTAATTTTTTTCGGATAAGTATATCTTCTGTTCAAAGGTACATAAATTTTCTTCCTTTTCTTTTATTGCAACCATACATTTAAATGTTTTATACTAACCCTGGATAACAAGACCGATTCGCAGAGGTACTTGGTGAAACTTGGGTATTGGAAGTGTAATAATAACAGGCTTATTGTTGGATAAAGCAAATATTCAAAATATTTCAGATTCAATCATATATGACTGCTTAATTCAATTTAGACAAAACATTTTTTATAAGATAGATTCTGACCACTCAAAATTTTGAACGCAGTTTACCCTTCAGTGTCATTCTTTAGACTTTCAATCAGCCCGATATGTATTAGCTGTAGGTACACATTTCTTTTGTAGAATGCACATGAAATTACTTTTAGGAGAGCTTTAAAAAAGTGACAGTTAACAGTGAAGACCATAAAGGGGTTGGAACGAAGAACGCATATAATTCTGATTACTTTTACTATTCAATGTAGGATAATGCTAGAAGTTTTGTATGTAATAAATAAGTTTTCTGTTTGACATGAATTTCATTAAGCTCACTCAAGTTAGGCTCCATAGTGTGTAGACAGCGTATTTTCATTTAGATATTGCAGTTTGATATTTTTTGAGTTTTTTTTATAGTTTTGATATTACTGTTTTGAATGTATGTAACGTATATTTGTAGGCACGTTTTCATATACTGAAATTGAGGAATCTGACAATAAAGATATCGTCTACCAACTAGTGGAGGAGGGAATAGATATCTATGAACAACTGAAGACCAAGATGAACACAGAAATACTGCCTAGTGATCACCAGTTGTATGGACGAATTAAAAAGAATCATTTATACTTTCTGAAAAAAGGACACGAGATGAAAAAGCACGAAGATGCCGTTTCCTTTTATTCAGTAAGTAGCGAATGAAAAAGAATCAAACTTCCTTCAAACGATTCAAGATTGCAAAATTTAGAATAGATATGAAAGTATCTATTAAAACTTGATGTCCTTACTGCTTATATCGTTATTTAAAAGAAGAGAATCGCTATAAAGTATTCTTTTTTTTTTAGAATGGTTAAACTTGTGGATCACAATTCGTATCAGAAAACATCCATTCTACTGAGAAATACGATTTTAGTATAAAAATTGAATACATTTTATTCATGTATTGCAAACTTATATTACCTTTAATATGGGGGAAAACAGAAAAAAGATACTACTTCAGGTATTAACTTTCTCTTCACTTTTACTTTCGCATGCATTGAAGTTAGATGGGAAAGTTCTTTGTAAATCGTATTCACCAATATTCTATTAGTATCGAGAAGCAACTACTCATTTTTTTTTATATAATTCATTTTTGCAGGCCTACGATTCCAGAGCTACTGTTTTAGATTCAGATGATACAGATTCATCTTCAAGTTTAACAGAATCACTGCAAAATAGCTCGACGTCTGGTTCAAACAGTGACGATGAACCAGAATACCTACAACAATCTTCAAGAGGTATAGTGGATGGAAGCGAAGAGATAGACAACCTACTGCAAGGGACATATTCTACACCAGATACCGATGACTCATTAAATGTAATTTCTAGTGAAGAACTGGCGAAGAATTCAGATATTGACGAAAAGACGGACTTAATCAAAACAAACCAGCAGACGACTTTGTTGGGTGGGTACAGTTGCGAGGCAGACCATAAACCTAAGACGATAGATGAACAAAAACAAAATTTTAAGTTACCTCTTCCAACTTTAATGAAATCTACACAAAGTTTTGAAAGTCCTTGTTCTGGACTTCCACAGAAGAGAATCTCTCGTCGAGGATCTAGTTCAAGCTCTGGTGTTTCTAGTATGGGCGGTATTACACCTGATGTTGAACGACTACGATGGAGGGAAGATAGAAAAAGTGTTGAGTCCAGCCAAGGAAGTTCATTTGAAGATGATGTTTTTTCACAAAGACGGAAATCGGCAGATGGAAGAGCAGAAATGTTAAAAGATTCTGGATGGGCACAAAGAAGATCCGCCTTAAAATCGTTTGGATCAAGCTCATTAGAGGATAGTTTAAACGAAGATGCAGAGCCGCACATGACTGCAAGGAAACGAAAATTTAGTAATGAAAAGCAAAGTAAGTTTATACTATTGTAAATTATATATTCCGTTACTTCATATCAGTATTTAAGAATAACAGTAACCGGCATTAGCCAGTTATCTACTTCTGTCAAATGCATTAAACAGACAGGCTTAAAGATTGATCTTTATTTGACTTTATGCAGTGTATTGTTTTATTTAGTTGATGTTAACGATAGATGTGTAAGTATTTTTCTTAAATAATCTACTGTTTATCGATGAGGAGGCTACATGTTGTCCCTATCGGATCCGTTTAGTGACAATCGCGGTAATGTCACTGGATAAAACATAACTGTCTCCATTTAAATATTTTCCTTATCCGTGGAAGAAAAGAGTGTGCAGAAATAAAATGTTTTACGTTCAATTTATTATATAAATGAACAACATCAATAATTTCTGTTGTAATTATAATGTAATTTGGATAATCTAGGATCCTAAGTTTTGATGTGACTCACTTCGCACCTAACATTTGATTTTTACCACGGCAAAACGAGACACAAAATAATGTTGTAACAGGTTGGCTAAATGGAAGGAAACTGTAGATAAATATGAACCAAACTGATATAACAGCGTTTGACGAATGCTGAAACAATTCTAGACAATTTGTAGTAAAAAATAAGTCCATTTTATGTATGACCAATCGCCGTACTTTCCGAGTCAAAATTCAGATTTAAACGTTGTTTTACTTTTCTAATCTTTTGAAAAGGTGAGAAGAATTCTTACGATGAATGTGCTTTCTAGAACATAATGCAATAGTATGTTCTGATTTTATAAATTTTGACGAGAGGTCTGTGTGGCCGAGTAGTTAAAGTCGCCGACTAATGGCCACTGCTTTATGTGTTAAGTTCCCAGACACCTACCCAATGTCAGGGATTTTACCCTTCAGCTGATTAGCTATCTGGACTTATCTCCCCTGTAATCCAGGTAGTCATGATATAGCTGAAAAATTACTGACAGTAACGATAAGCCCCCAACAACCCATCCAACTCTAAATTCTGACGACTAATATTTGAAACATTTAACACAAATTACTGTTGTCTATACAGGTGAACTAGGTAGGTCTGTATCGGTGGACGACCCGAGGACTAAGAAATTAAAGAAACAGAAATCTGAAGATTGGATATTAAAGGAAAAACTGTCCCCATTCTTTGAATTCAGACGGAAAAACAGTAGTTCGCAAACGGAGAAGAGAGATTTAGGTTAGTGAAATCCTTTAGTCATGATATTAGATTCGTTCATTGTTTGTCGTGAATAACATATCCTTCCCAGACCAGTGTACTATTACTTTTAATTTTTTAATCATAGGCAATTTATACATTTTCTCTTTGATCTTACCGACTGATATTGTCAGTATCTACTTACTGTCGTGATATGAAGAGTTTTGACATTGCAATGACCGATGTGACGTCATAACGACTATGACGTTGCCGATAAAAAGAATAACATCAGTTTTGATGGTCTCGACAGAAATCATCACCAGTATTATAGCTCGCCTTATGCTAATTTCCATCTTGACCTTCATAACTGTCGTTATTCAATATGTATTAATTTAATATATTGACTAGCCTTTCACATCAAAATGCTATATTTTCGAAATGATAAATTTATGCTTATATGAGTGGCCAACTAGTGACACAGAAAGAGCCTGGTCCTTGCATGTTTCCAGGCCTTACTCCAGATATTATTTTAAGGATTGTCATGTTAATTAATCATTTGTGCTGTTATACTTGTAGTTGTGTCGCAGTGGCTTAGCTATGATATTTGCTTGGTAGATTATTCATGTTTTAAAATGAATGTATAATTAATAATTCATGACACACAAAAAATCGTATTGAATTGCTTAGTTGACATTCGTTGAAAGTGATATGTAGAACTTATATAGGCTGTAAAAGAGAATTTTCAGGGAGTTATAATGAATGTTTTTGCAAAGTGTTAAAAGAGGTTCTCAAAGAGTTCAATGAAAATTTCAAACAATGGTCGTTTTGATTTGTCTTGTGTGCTGTTTTTTCAAAATCGTTTTCACAGACTGAAAAACAGAAAAAGTGTTGTAAATGAAAGCAGACTGATTTATATGCACGAATAAGATGGTTGGTTATTAACTATATCTGTCGTAGATTTGAAATGCTCGACGTCCGACAACTATAAGACAAATATTATTTGAAAGCAAATTGTTTCATTTGGCTTTAAGTTTTACCTTTTAAAATAGTTTCTTCAGCATGTTAGATTTTTAATCTTAAAGGTAAAGTCATGGTTTGATTCTTTATATTCCCTGCTTGGGATTTCATAAATTATTATGTTTTAAGCATGATTAACTATGTCCTTTTGTAGACAATATAGTTGACGAACTGGAGGAGGTTATTCCTTCGATACAGCCGAGAATGAGAAAACTTGTTAAGGAACTGGATGCCGGAAATGGTAATAAAAATAATAAGTTTACGAAAGTAATGATACATTATAGCATATTCAAAGCTTTTTGACCCTCGTCCTTCATTTAGTATGCTTTGGTAAATACGTAAGTTTGTGAAGTACTGTTACAGTTTAAAGCACTTTAATCAAGTTGAACTGTGTGCATTTATTTAGAGTTAAATTACATAACACAATTGTATGGTTAAAAATTATATCATAATTAAAGCATAATTAAACTTTAGGATAGTAAGTAACTTTACACATGTTATACTCCAAATTAAAGCAAATTAAAATACAGAAAATGATGTAACTGTTATATTACTACTATATGTATTATTCGCATACCTTGTCAGTTTGGACATATAACATCTCAATGGTTATGCTCAGTCCAAATCATATTCTGACACGTTGTATTTAGTATAAACTAATCCCTGCATTCGTTTAAATACCTGTTACAGGCTACTTCCAGTCGAACCATAGTTAGTGTATAGATCTTAAAATTGTTAGTACCTTCGTTCTGTGATTAAACTGAGTGAATTGCATTTTTTGAAGTAATAAACATAGGTTCTAAGGATTAGTCATTATTACAAGATACATTATTTTTTTACCTTAGCGCAGCTTGTTGATGACAAGAAAGGAAGACCATGTGTGCAATATGAAGATGAGGGATTCGAGTATGTATTTGATAAGTTATTGTTCTGGATTTAGTCTGTAGTAAGGATAATTGTAGATTAACTATATCAAATTTAGTTATCAGTTGTGATACGCTAAACTTAGACAAATAACGAGTGAGAACGAAGCCATAGCAAATGAGATACGGTTTAAGGCTTGATGTAGTGAATTCCGTTATTAAAGCGTAGAACACTGAAAGTACTTGATTTACCTTAGTAATTCCAAACTAGTAGATGTAGTAATCTGATGAATTATTTCACTACAAACTCTCAAAAATCTGAAGAGACCAATTTTTGTCTTAATTTGCCTGAATATTACTTGACCTTCTGAAAATTCTTAATTCCGTCATAATATTACTCGAACAATTCTTGACATTTTAAACTGTGTCTTGATTTACTTGACATACCTTGTATCTGAAAAATCTTAACTTAGTGTGAATATTACTTGACCGATTCTAAACATTCTGAATGGTATCTAAATTTGTCTTGATCGTGTCTTCACATTCTGAAGTGTTTTAAATGCAGAGGAAGTACATAAGAGCGTTAATAATACCTAGATGATCGAATTCTTTGAACAACGTCAATTGTCATTCTTACACCACGATGACGTTGAATGTTTGCGACATTCTGAATGGTGTGTGAATTTGTTTTGACCGTGCCTTCACATTCTGAAGTGTTTCAAATGCAGAGGAAGTGTATAAGAGAGTAAATAATACCTTTGTGATCGAACTCTTTGAACAACGTCAATTGTCAGTCTTACGCCACGGTGACGTTGAATGTTTACGACGTCACGTTGCTCATTCGTAAAAATTGTGTGGTATCCAAATAACTAGTAGCCCAGTTACAGCACCATGGAATATTAACTTGAAGTTTAATTTAATCAGAAAAACTGCGCTGAAGCTGTGCTGATTTTCAGGATATGCTTATTTTATACTATCGTTTTCCCTGTCCCAATCATTAGGATAAATTTCCTGTTTTAAAATGTATAATTAATTGCATTTTAGTTAATTAGTGGTCAAAAGCATTAAAGTACAGTCATTTCAGAAGCCATTCCGTGGTTGAACAAAATAACGACATATTTTATTCCGAACAATTCCATGTCTTGCAGTTGAAATTGATGATATATCTTTTACTGCATTAGAATATGGATAATATTCAAATTAACCATTATTATTACTTTTTTTTTTAAAGAAAATAGACATACGGTTAAGAAACCTATAAATATCAAATCGCAACGACGAGATATAATCCAGAATGTAGGAGAACCAATATAAAACGACAGTAGAATACCAATACTGATAAAAATCACACCACAATATCAGTACAAACAAAAGAGGAAAACAAACAAACAGAACTAAAAATCAGACAACACAAACACCCATACAAAACCGGGAGTGAGAATAGATCAATCGATAGGATAAGTTGCTTCTGGTCTGCCTGCAGCAGTCGTGGCGAAATCCTAATTCCCCAAGCCTGTATACAAATTGCAATTAATAAAGATTAATAAAGAGAGACAGTAATGAATTTATAACACCGGCAATTCCGGACAGATAAAACCAATTCGTGACGACGTCCATAAAAGTTTCAAAGCAAGGATTCAAATTTAAGTTTTAGATAATCTTAGTTAAGTAGTTAAGTAGACAAGAGCAGCCCTCTGTCAAGAAAATCCTGATACCCTAGAACAAGCTCTAGGATATTGCATCAGCTGCGACACATAGGGGAAGTACGAGTGTTGCTACTCAAAAAATGGGGTTCACAACTGAAAAAACTAAAATCGTCGCCATTGTCGTAGATTCATGTATACAAATGTCCTTATGTATTAATTTTCAAGACTAAATCTGAGTACAAAACTGATTTTTTTGTGTCTGTTTGTGTCTAAAGAATGATGATTATAAATTGAAACAAAAATAAACGCACAATTAGGATAGCGAACGATATCATATCAGATATAAATCTAAAGATATCATACATTATTACAAAATACCAACATTAATTTGATGCTTCATATGTGCATTTTAACAATTAATGTCTTACCAGTAATGCTGGAAACTAAATGTCTGCAGATCCAAAAAAAAAAAAAAAAAAGAAAAAGAAAAAAAATAACATAGTATTTTATGCTATTCTAATTCAGAGTTATATGATACTTTTACGATAAATTTACAGTTATAAGAAATGTAGAAATTATATGAAAACTAAGGTTTACACAGGAAAAATAGCTACATATGTTAGCCATATGTTCTCAGCCATATGCCAAACATGAAAAACGAGCACAGTATGTTTAACACATGTTTATAAACATGTGTTACACATATGTTCAGCAGGTGTTTTTCATATGTTCAAGAAAGCTGTATAATATATTTAATAGCAAAAATGTAAGTTTTAATGATATTTTTAACCTGCAGGTTTACTTGAGCTATTACAACTACTTTGAATCTGCTGTCCTCTTCTGTCTGTTACATATATTAAACAAGCGTTATGGAAAACATATAGCTGACATGTGGTAGGTAGGTGGTAGTCATAAATTTTAGAATGCATGTTGTGTATGATTGACATATGTCACACACCATATGTCAAACATATGTCTGTGCTATATGTTTACTATATGTTTATTTTTCATATGGTTAACATATGTTTAACATACGATTTTTGTCATCTTCCCAAGTCAAGGGTTTCTTAGTCCCACGTCGCTCCTTACAAATTCTTGACAGAATAGGCTTGTAAATTCCCGGTTTTCATCAACGCTAATGTGAACCAATCAGAATTCGGCCAATCAAATCGTTTCCTATTTACAATCCATCTTCCCATTCCAAGTCATTTAAAGTCCAAGAAAGCCGAGAGAAAACCGAAGGAGCAATCAAGATGGAATAATCCGAGGACATCCAAGTTGCTCCTTACAAAACCTTGCTAACAAATATTTCATTATTTGTAAACCCTTTTATGTTAAATCTGGTACGTATTTCATAAACATTTCGTAAATAATGCACAGCGTACTAGAAAAATTCCATAGCAGTTTTTGTATCGGGTATTTACATTGGTCACTATTGCTGAACATGTACCACACGAAACGGATCGGAGAGCCAATGAACAACCGGCAAATTGTTCACGTAATCTGTCAAGGGTTTGTGGGGAGCGACGTGGACTCAGAAACCCTTGGCTTGGGAAGATGGATTTACGTATGTTGGGATCAATATATGTTTAACATACGTAGCTATTTTCCATGTATATCTCCCTCATGCAAAGGTATCCTTAGACGGTGTTGGTTGTACTTTTTGGACATTTTGGTTTTGTTTGCTCTTCAACATTTGGTGTTCTTTGACTTTCCAAATATTTGACTTCGAACCCAACTGACGAGACATTGTTTGTTGAAATGCGCATATTTTGCACAAAATTAATATCGGTATTTTTGATGTTTATTTCAACGTCAGATTTAAGATCTAATGATGAAACGAAAATATGGTTGGTATCTGAAAATGATGGCCTGCTGATGTATTATCAGTTGTCGCAAAATGATCATCTCAGTAGAGTTTTTAATACAGAAAGAAATAAAATACATAGATAAATGGAATGGATAAAAGTACACAAAAACATGAAATGGTTTAGCATTTTGAAAAAAAGAAATATCAGTGGGAAGACTTGCTTCATCTATTACTGCTAAATAGAATTTATAAATTTACGAATTTTACAGCGATGATGCCTCATTTTGTATGTTGCTGATAAAACTGGCACATTTTAGATCATAATAGTTTCATTATGTATAAAAGAAAAAGTAAGTCAGTTCGAAAGTTCAATTACAGCTGTAGATAGTTACGTTGGCTAACATTGACAAAATCACAAGATTTTTTTTTTATATTCTTTGAAAAGTCTTTGTTTAATATTTGAATATTAATTATGTATACAGGGAGGATACAGATAAAGCTAGCATCTCAGAGTAACAAATAAAGTGTCAATTATTTGAAGAAATGCAGAATGCAGGTGTTGCAAATTCCTCGAGGAGATTTCAAGATTGACCAACCTGTTACAAGTTTTTGTAGGTTCCTTTGTTCAGCCAAACTGTTCATATAAGAAACTTAAAATAAGGAAAGAATACGAAACTACAAAAATTAGACATCTTCACAATAAAATATTCTTTGTTATTATTTTCCAGAAGTGTTACTAAAACTCTTAGTTATAGATAATGCTTTATTTCATATCAAATTATTAATTATGTATTTTTATGTGTGTATATCTATTAGTTTATTGTTGTGTGTACATCTGTTAGTTTATTGTATCCTATACAACGAAGACAGAAAAACCTTGGTATATTTTTTAAAAGATTCAGGAATATGTGTATTTCTTTTCTTCTTGTTTTTATATTTCCTAAAAGATCACAGTGTCATTAAAACTGGCAGGGTTTTATGCGCGACATTACATTTGGTATTATTCAATTTCTTCTTTAAAAGGGAAGAAGAATCCGAGATTACTTCACCCCTACGCTATGGGTCAATCTGATAGTCTTATATTTCATTTAATTTCGGATTAGCTTTGGATAATGGAATAACCATTACAATGCCCAATATCTTCATAACGCTAAATATAAATAAACGATCTGAAAATCAGTATAAACATTGTATAATTTTAAGGAAAAAAGTATGTTATTTTTTATAATGTTTTCATTTGTTTTTATTTATTAGATTGTCTCATTCAGAATTATGAAGATTTATTTTTAAATTTAAGATTTAATCATCAAATATATATATTTATACGCAATCCAGAACTTAATGCAAGTGAATAAATAAATAATTTTCTTTTTATATAGAACAACGATGTGCCAAATTTATAAATATTTTCGTGGTAATTTTATTCTCCACAACAAAATAAGAGTCTTAACATATCAGTTCATTATTTCATAAATGAATTTAATTGTAGCCAGAAAATACATCACCTTCATAACTGTTTATTTTATTCTACTGATGAGATACCAATACAGATTTCCTGTAAGATATATACATGAAACATTTTGATAGTCCATTATGAAAAAAAAATAAGAAAAAAAAGTAAATATGTATCCATGTTGTAAATGTTGACATGCATTTAATTTTCACCTTCTTACAGTCCACACTGTTAACAATATCTTGGTAATAAATTCGGGATTTGTTTGTTTGGTTTTTTTTTTAAACGAGATTTTGTGTGTGTGTGTGTTTCTTTTCTGCTATATTTATTCGTTGATGTCTGCTTTTGTTAATGTTTATGAATGCACATTTTAAAAAATATAACAGTATCTGGTTTGTTTTATTGCATACAATATCAGTTTAGAAGTCATCAGTAACTTTAATTTGATTTCAACGTCATAGAAACCAAATGATCATGAAGAAAAATGAATGCTATGTTATCTAAAAATGTCATTGTTCATAAATATTAATGTTCTTTATTTGAAAAAAATGTTTACAACATGTACAAGTTCATTTTTATACTTGTTTTCAGAATGAAATTTATAAATATAAATTAAAAAATGTAGAGCCAACTATTCTCTTTTTTGTTGTTGTTTTAAGCTATTCAATAAATGTTGTTGTTTTAAGCTATTAAATAAAGTTAATAGTCATCAAAGCAAATGGTAGCTCTAATCATTTGACCATGGTTTGCTTGCAATCTATTTGGGAAAATGGAAATAAAAATTATGTCAAAATAATATTATATACTTCTTTTAAAATTTAAATATATATTAATGGCAAAGGTTCACAATTACTGCATCAAACTACGTCATACTATATTTATCTTTTATACTAGTATTTAGAGATATTTAAAACCACCCTACAAGGAAAAATTCTAAGAGACCAAATTGACGCTACCTCTTTGAGAACATATGGTACACGCCATGACAAATGTTATGCAGCATTATTGATTGTTTATTTTTGTTAATTATATTTACATGTATATATTTTTTGATTTGGTCATATTTTTACGTGAAATGTTTACATCAAAAAGTGTATATTTTTGTATTATTGATATTTTTAAAATAATAATTTGTTTATTTAAATGCTATTTTCCAGTTGAAAAACTAAAAGACTTTATACATAAAGTGTTTTATTCTAAAAGGTTTACAAGTATACTATGTAATATATGTATTATAACCAAATGCATGTGACCCAAATGTCTTGGGCATACAAATCAAGCAATGGAGCACCAATAAGAATATCAATTAAAAAAAAACAAAATACTTAATTGTACCGATACTGATAGTTCTGAATTTATTAAATATTGCCTGTTTATTTTTGCACTAAAAAGTTGCATATGTTATAGTTTTTTCCTATTTCTACTCCATTACCTTAATGTCATTACATGTGAAGCGTCACTTACCGAAGGATAATGTCATAAATGGTTCCAATACTCGGACGAAAGGCAGCCTGTTCTTGGGTAACATTTGCTCCATTTAATGCATGATTTAAAACAAAATATTCCAGCGCTGATATAGAGGATTAACTAAGGCGCATTCAAGAGTTGGAAGTCAGTGTAACCTAACAACCCCCACCGCACCCCCCCAAAAAGAACAAAAAATAAAAACAGACGAGAACAACAAAAGAAGGGAAACAAACAATGCTGAAAACTAAAACAGAGCAAATGGAACTCGCATAAAATCGGCGAGTTAAATCAGGTGCTTTGCAAGTGTAAGCATATTTCTGTTCCAAATATGTCATCCGTCGAGGTGTCCAGTGTACAAATCCAGAAAAAGTCTTGCATCGTCATAAAAGAACAGGATTACGTTCGCGATGATCTGTGAATGGACACTCCGAAACGATGATGACAAAAATCAAACTTTCCAATTGATTACATTAGTTTTGGCTTCAATTAAACTTTTGTGACCGCAATAATTTTCTGTCTAAGAAGTCACGATAGTGGATATATGCTGAACTGGGGTTTCGTCCTCCCAGATTCGTCAGTGAATATGCACATGTTAAAAATGAAACCAATGTCTATTGACATAAATAAATATCATGGCGAAACATTCCAACAACACAGCCTCATTTTCTACGCCAAGTTCTCATTGTTTATAAATATCAATCTTCATTATCTTGAGACCAAAGTGACCACATGTTCATCAACTATATTTTAAAACTAAAGAAAAATTAACAATTAAAATATTTCATTTTTCGTAAATATAATGTACATTTCAAGCAAAAAAAGAGCCAACTAATTCTAAGCACAGTTTGAAATCCGGGTAAATGCTGACTCCGTTATATCACCACGCTTTATTTCAATTCCGCATTTAGAAATGATTTGCACCAGGATATATGAACTAGCTAGGCCTCACCGCAAAAAAACAAAAAAAAAAAAATCTGTCTACTTTTTGTTACAGTTCTAAATCTGACCTTAAATAAGGAATGAAT